>JARWCS010325125.1:0-12559 GCA_034783895.1 Geukensia demissa | reverse complement strand
CGATCTTGTGCTCAGTATTTCATAATCCGTTTTCATTTAATATAAAATGCCTATTGAAAAAAAAAACAGCATCGCTGATTGCCTATTCCCTTTTGTTAATCAAATATATATAGATATATATTGGAATTTCTAATTCTACCCTAATTTCATTCCATCTGTTGCCACATTTGCTACAACTGCGGGATATATCAAGAACATGAAGAAAAATCGGTCTTATATTAAAGAAATATAAGTGATCATTTAAATTATGAATTAAAGTGGTATAATGTACATTTTTATTATAAAGTTCCGACTTCTATAGGCAAGTTTTTGTTAATGAACATTACAAATTTTCAAAACTTTTGCGATGATTTTTAAAATCATCTTCATGGATATATAAACCATTGCGATAGTATGATAAATATTATTGCGATGTTGCATGCAACTATTACATCGTCAATTTAGACATGTTTCAGTGTGCTGTGAATGGCAATCATATTTGCATTCATTCATTTGCACAAATCTGGTTTTAGTAATCCTTTGAATATATTTAATTAGTGCAAATAGGTAAAGAATGATAAACAGAACTTCTTCCAACCTGTCAACATAATTTGCCGCATACATGTTTTGGTTTCATTACACTTTGTACAAGTTTCTTGGATTTTGATTTGTCAAGAAGAAGTGTATTTCTAACAAATTTTAAGAATTTTTGCAACCCGTGGCGGTTTTGTAACAGGTTTTCTATTCGTCGGTGTATTTGCTAAATGATTTCACATTTCACCATGGTATTTGCGAAAAACGTATTTGCATGTTTTCCCTCGCGAGCCTTTAACCACGAAAACCGCCTTGATAACAATAAGCGGTGTACATTGTAACAGATATATGTTTTGAGGGGTACCAAAAATACCAGCCTCCAGACTAAATGTCCCCCGCCTAACGGTTCTGGAGTTGTTATCTTCTCTTGACTGGAATATTTCGTTAATACCCCCCCCCCCTAAAATGATATATTTCTGTGCCCTTCCATAAAAGATGGATATATGCTTTTTCCCTTAGTAAATCATATCCCGTTGAGTACTTGTTGAATACCTAATTTAAACAGCGACATAACCCCATTCCTATCAAAAAGCTCGGAGATTGTACAAAAAAATGATGAGTGTAAACTAAATGCAAGACCATTTACAGAAACATTAATTATATATTCAACAATTAAAAAATGGCACATTGACTACTTTTCTATGACGAGGAATCCTGAATTGGGACAGAAACAATTTTATGTTCATCGTGATTTTATGAATAGCAATGCTTAAATAGGTAAAATAATTCATTTAAATTCAGAATCATCTTCAATTTCAGGAAGAAGTGCACATTATCATTTTATTACTAATACATAACTAGCTTGAATTTACCAGCAAAATATATCAATTAATAAAAACGTTTTTCGTTAGGCTTAATAGTAAAATTTGTTTATTGTAAGCTGATTTTCAGGCAGGAGGCAATCAGCAGACAATATGGTCAGTTATTTAACATGTTGTCACTATTGTCATTTACATATGACCATATAAGGAATTTGTTTACATCTGACACCTCTTTATTGATAGAAATATTCCTGTCGAGTTGAAAATAAATGGTTAATATGAAATCGCTTATTTAAAAGTACACTTGACCTTGCATTGAAACTCTGTCTGAAATTTAAAAAAAAACAATTATACGCGAACTAAAAAAGCTTTTGTAAATCTAATTTTTCAAAATTTCTATAATCAGTAGAAACAGTTAATTTAGTATCCATTTAGGTGTTTATTGGTGTATGCAAATGTATCTGTATAAGGTATCATCATGTGACAGTATTTTGAATGTAAAAGGTCAGTTGCGAGGTTAGGACTTTTTAAGTGCTATGGACATTTTTATTACTTGAACATTTTATATAATCACTGTAAAACCAAACTCTGCTATTCCAACCATACTTCGGAAGTATCAAGCATCTGTGATAACGATATCCTGGTTAAAATTTTACATGTGATAAAACGTTTGCGTTTCATCTGCAGAAAGTGGTATCTGTCGTAACATAAGGGGCGAAACATAGGGGATCCATATATGTTACGATGATTGAAGCGAAACCTTTGTTCACAAATGAACAAATATGACCAGTTGTGAAATGTCAACACAATAGTCAAATCCTGTCAAGAAAAGTTTACGATGGGAAGGAAATCTTGTCCCTTTTGTTATATTTTATTTTAACTTATCTTGTTTAATAGCAAAAAATGAAGTATTATTATCGTTATTATTATTTTTGTTAATTTGGTTCTTTTAAACAAATTTGAAATATGGATAATCCAAAGCCAAATTATAAGTATAAAACTTCTGTAAGTAATATTTATATATCATACCCATTATATTTAGCCATTCACTGTGGTTAATGACAATACTTATACAATATTAGGTCAATGTCTGAAAGATGTCTGAAACTTTTTTGTATGAGGTTAGAAACTGAAGAAGGCCAAGGTTTATCGTTGATATTTGTCAGAAATTGATCTAATATTGTTTTTACACTGCACCTTTTAAAATATCCAAATTCCAACAAAATTATTAAATTAACACAATAATAAAACTTATTATGTCCCTCAATGAGCCCCTGGCTATAAAGGAAATGAAATTGACATTGTACAAAATATAACTTTGTTACTATATTTAGGAAATAAAATTAAAAGGAAATGGTCCAGCTGCAGTATAAAGGTGTGTATTAGTCACCTTAAACCGCTCTAGCATTATAGTTGACCCATTTATTCATATCGACATTTTGGGTCTGTAGGCAAACAAACTACACTTAGGACTGTTTCCATTATTCTATATATTTAAATAAAGGGGTATGTTTATATGTTTTGGCCATTTACGTGGAATTCATATTAAATCTGATATTGTTGGCCATGGTCTTGTCTGTCTTCCGACTTAACGATTTCTGTCCCCTTGGTATCTTCGAATTCCTATCACAAATCTATTTCATGAACTCAAAAAATATTGACGATTTAAAACACTAAATTTAAACATCTATTGCAGAGTTAAAAATAAGGTTTCCGCAAAATTAGTCATGATTTCCGATTCGCTAAAAATTTCTTTTCGCTTCGTTTGCTAGAGAAATCTCGTCATTTGATAATGTCCGTTTGCTAGAGAACATAAGAAATATTTTCATGAAGTGTAAGTTTCTAAACTATATGAACAGATGAAATTTATAATTGAAACAGCAGTCTGCATGTTTTAATCCAATAACAATGGTATTGTCATAGTTTGTAAGCGCTCAACAGGCTCAATTCTTGTCTCAGCCTGAGAGAGTGGTGTGACGAAAAGATAGTAAAATAAACCTTAAAAACCAATCGTATTGGCTCTAAGTCTTCATTGGTCATAATTAAATGTCGAAATTTAATATTTATCTTACTGTTTCCAATGTTACTACTTTTGCTCACAAGAATTGTGAATTTTGTAAAATGAAAAATAGATAGGTGTTATATCTATTGACACATATCTATATGTAATGCCAGTTAAAGCAAGTTTGGCGGTGCAAAAACGTAGATATTGTCGGAACTTATATTTTTCACAAAAAACCAATTTTCACATGAGCACAGGACAAACACCGATTCGGTCTCATTTGATATTCTGTGTCCGAGATGTAATTGTACAAGCCGTTTGAGGCAAATACAAAACTAAACGCGCACAGGACAGGGGATGATTACCCTTCCGGAGCACCTGATCCCACTCCTGTTCGTGGATTCCAAGCTTTTGTTCCTTTTATTTACGTTTTATCTTTTAGTTTGTTTTAAATTTGTCTTGTCTCTTTGGACTATGCACTTTTGATCTCTCACATGGTTATTCTACACTGGACTAAACCCGAATGATTGGAGACGGGTTCAGCCGAATCTCAAAAGTGCCATCCGACAATGAATCGTCCGCTGACGAGACATACAGCTGTGCCCATAGCTATTACAAGTCATTATTATGTTATCGGTTGTCAGGAAAAGGACTAACTTTTTAAATTACAACAATCTCAGAAAAGTTGCGATAATCAATATCAATTTACTACATGTACCATCCAAGAAATAAACCGCCATCTTTCAAAATAAACATACGGAATAAACACCATCTTCTTACAATTTTTGATAGCGATTTGCTCAGCAACGGGACAATATTCCGTACATTTAATTACAAAATTGTATTGAAAATATTGGCAATCACTAAACGACTGGGTAACTTTTAACATGAATGTGTTTGGTCTGAGAAAATAAGGAAAAACAATCTTACCGGTTTCACCGGCGGCCATCATGTAATGATGGTAGTTTCAGATACCATGATCTGCTTGTCAACAGTTGTATTAACAATACCCGTTTGGCTGCTGAATAACACTTATCATTTTACATATTTTATAATTTCTGTAGATTATTGTGTACTTCCTTTACCTGTCTGGAGTATATGATTGGCGATGGTCGTTCTATATTTTATAATTTCTGTAGATTATTGTGTACTTCCTTTACCGTTGTCAGTCAAGAACGTTACCAAAAAGGAAAAGTTTCTTAAATTTGCATACACTTATAAAATTGAAAATTTAGAAACTTCCAATTTTAATTTTAAGACAAATTCCAACCATCGGTTAAATTTATATAACAATTTTTCAAAAGAATTTAACATATTTTGCAAAAATGTTGAATTCTTTTGTTTAAGGTAAGAAAACTTCATATGGCTGCTGGATAAAATCCGAGCATAACAGCTTGATGAGACTTTGGGATTATATTCAAATCTTAATTATCTTTAAATTTTCCCCCGACAAATTTTAAGCGTTTTGGGGCTATTTGACCTTTCATGACCTCTTTCCATATATGGTAGTAATCCTGACTGTTTATGGAGTATATGATTGGCGATGGTCGTTCCATCTTGGGGACAGCTGATTGGCCTGTTGGTTTGGAGCAGATCAAAGTTTTAAAATTATATATCTTAAGTTTACAGTGTGCCAGCCAATCGGCAATCAAGATTGACTACCTGGTGGTATCTTACAAAACTCTATATCAGAACAAGGTAAAGCGCGAAATGTTTTAGCAGTTATCCTAAATTTTGGACAAACCAATTACGTTTGCCCTCGATACGTCGACCAACTCGTTTAAATCAACAGATATTGTGTCCGTATAGAATTTATCAAGATAGAAATAGACCAGCGCAGTTTATTTGTTGAACGAAGTTTTAATCTTTGGACTAGTTTTATTTCTTTTGATGACCAGAATTTCATATTTTATTTTTAGTAAACAAAGTTTAATTTAATCACAGTTCACCAATACAGACAAATGTCAGTTAATGATTTTTACAAAAAAGATATCTTTGGATTCGTTTTAAAATTATGTAACTGACTATCACATCAGGTCTACAATCTACTTTCTTATACTTTTGTCGAACACAAGTCCAGATCATACCATGATGAACTTGTTTAACAACCACTGTTCTCTGTAATTTCTTGAATATATTGTATCAAACTTTTGAATTGAATTAGAGTAACTGTAGAGCCTTTGATCGCCAAATTCCGATTTTAATGAAACAAATATACACTTGGACATTAAAATGGAATATAGACATTTCCTGAGTCAAAAATTCAACTTTGGAGACTTGCATGCAACAAATATGAGCCAGAATGCCAAAAATATTTACACAAATCTCATTAAATTTCTTCAAGCTACAAAAGTGTACGATTTAAGATTTTTGTCCGATGGCTAGTATTATGAGTTCTGAAACCAACATTTTGTAAGACAAACTGCTAATTTTATGTTGCGGATAGAATCATATCCTCTAATATTTTCCTGCAAGCATTATCTGCCTTTTAAGAATATTGCTTGACAAAGTCTAGCCATACCAATTTCTAATGAAAGGTCGAAAATAAAAATATTCCATATTTATGAGCAAGAGTATATAATAGTTATTTCTATTTTAAATAAATTATAAAAATTATCTTAATTAAGTTATTCAATGTGTTGGTCGGCATAAATATCAGATATCTCTCACTTTAGTTTAGTATCAGCATTTTTTACAACATGTACTTCGTTTATGTTTTACACATTGACACCTTGTTCTTTTTATTGAAGAGATTGATACCTTTTTCCATTAATCAGTTTCCTGTTGATAATGGGCGATTTGACAGGTATTTTAAATGTTTTTTCTTCCTTCTTTCTTTCAAGTAAACAAATTACAGTCCTGATAAGTAGAGAGGCCCGGAAATACCCGGAAATCCCCATTATGTACCAATTAAGTCAGGCTATTTGGATCTTTTGTTGTTCTGTAAGTTTGTTTTTATGTGTTTATGTTTTTTTGGTTGTTGGATGGCGATTGTTGCAATTTGTTTTTTACCACCCTGTAATGCATTTTTTTTTTAAATACAGTTTCCCCTGTGGTTTCTGTCCACTTTGATGCCAAAAATCCCTTTTAAGATTTGGATATAAAATTGAACGGGTTATTTATGCACTAAATTTTATGATAAAAGAGACAATTTTTTCTTTTCTTATAGTTAACTTTCAGTTTCTTGAAAGGAACATGCCTTTGGCTCCTTCGTATTGGGTTTGCATTTCATCACTGGTTCTGTTTGCCCGTGTTTGCACCAAAGTTTCTGACTTTATTGATCGCAACCTACATCTAACTGGTAAACTTTTGCAAATGAGATACAGATATCACAAGCTTCTCAAGACTTTTTCAAAATTTTATAACCGTTACAAAGATTTGATACAAAAATACGGCTGCAAATGAAGAATTTTGATAAAAGTGATATCACATCCTACAGTCTTTGGAAACATTACATATAAAACATATAAAATAAAAATTGATCCATCGAATCTCACTATTCCGTTTAACAAACTTATTAACAAAGGGTACAAGTCTGACGTTGTAGTCAAGACATTGCAACTAGTTTTTTGTTGGTACAGATATAAATAAACATATCGTTTCCTTAAATTAAGCATTGCATCCTTCTTGTCTTTCTTCACGCTTATAAATAACACAGTATTAAAACGTTGAACATATGTGTTTGATGACATCTCGTGTTGAGAGGCCTGATGTCTTATCAGGAATCTCACCCTGGGCTAGCTTTCTAGTAACTGCGAGCATTCATAAGAGATTCTTTTTTTAATGTATTTTTGTAAAGTATATTTATTGTTATTCGGGTACTCTAGTCGGATTGGGCGAGTTGATTTTCATAGTTCGTCGGTTGCAGTTTTGTTTTCTTTGATTTTTTCCTATAATCACTTGTAAGAGTGGGGTTGGGGGTTCATGTGCCTGTGTTAAGTCAGGAATTATGGTCATAAGTTTGTCTTTATTTTAAATGTACATTTTTGATAATATTCATGTAAGAGTAGTATCAGTTTACTATACACGTATTTTTATTTCGTAACATTTAGAGTTTTGACAAGGAGTGCCTTGTGGAGACATCTGAATTTTTAAATTCCCTCTGTTTTTCTCGTGGTGAGAGTTCAGTCTCCCTGACATTTACCCTATATCTTCTCATTTTCATATTTACGATTTAAGCTATGCTGCGTTTCATTTTAGTTTACTGTTTAAATTGTAGAATTATTAACACCTTCGACCGTTATTTACAGTTCCATATGAACACTCTGCTATCAAGCAGTCGGATTTAAGTAGTTTATTTATCGAAAATAAAACAAGAAAAATTACAGTTCGTACCAACAATGTATAATGACTATAGAAAACGCTCCTTTAAATTACTTTTTCTTCATGTCAGTTAAAAACCTGAAAAATAAAAATAAAAACAAGTTACTCAATGGCAAGACAAGTTTTGTATGTTCGGCATCTTCGATTTTTTTATTTTTATGTACTCAAGTAGCTTTGAACATGGATTAAGAGGCGCTTTTTTTCAACAAAATACCCGCACCATTCTCATTACAATAGGCTACTTCAATAAACGCAAGATGCAACAACAGGCACAGGCCGGTGAACTGCGCAATAAATGAAAGCGCTTTTCTGACTGACTTCCCGTTGTTTAAACAAATTTCCAAAAGTTCCTGTAGAACATACCTATTATTAATGTAGCTTTATGTAAATTGTCGATTGATTGATTAAATTGTGCTTAATGTCACAGCGGCAAGTATTTCATGCATATTCAGGACGAAAGCATATATTAATGATGAGTGATGATGAATGAACCCTGCTTTGTACTTGACCGGCACGCTAAGCCGGTTTTTTTAACGTGCTAGCTCACGAAAGCAACAATCCGCAGGAAGACATGCCAATTCACCCAGACACATAATTTCTGACTCTGGGCCGACCAGTCTTTGCTCTTACCTCTAAATGCTGCGTGCTTAGCGGAAATGCAGCAAATACCAGTTCTAATGTCTTTGGTTGTACCAGTCCGAGGATCGAACCCACGACCTTCCGCACTCGATGCGAGCATGCTTACCCTTACTCGGTAACACCGAGGCGGTCTATGTAAATGGTGATGAATAAATAACATAATACAGTGATATTGTTCTTTGAACGCATGGTTGATTTCGAAAACTGCTTGATTGTTTCTTTTTTATAGCCTGATCCTGCTGAAAAATGCTTTTTATCTGTCTTTGTTAAGATAACAGATTTTGAAAAAAGAAACAACCTACATGTAAGAATAACAGATTAAAAAAAAATACATATCATATATTAAGAAAGGTGATACACGTACATGTATAAGAAAATATTGTGACAAAATCAAGTGATGCTTAGAGGATGTATAAAAATACACAAATATTTCGACATGGGAAACAAGTAATGGAGAATATCTGTATTGCCTTACCTTCTGCTGCCAATAACCTATCTACATCCTCCTTCGCCTCATTCAACTTACCTTCTGTTGCCAATAATCTATCTACATCATCCTCCGCTTCATCCAACTTACCTTCAGCTGCCAATAACCTATCTACATCCTCCCCCGCCTCATCTAACTTACCTTCTGCTGTCAATAACCTATCTACATCCTCCTCCGCCTCAACCAACTTACCTTCTGCAGCCAATAACCTATCTACATCCTCCTTCGCCTCATTCAACTTACCTTCTGCTACAAATAACCTATCTACATCCTCATCCGCCCCATTCAACTTACCTTCTGCTGCCAATAACCTATCTACATCCTCCTTCGCCTCATTCAACTTACCTTCTGCTGCAAATAACCTATCTACATCCTCCTCTGCCTCCTCCAACAAAGCTTTATTGTACTCTAGTACTGATTTTACTGTTTTCATTTCACTCTCTGAAAATATGTTCAAAAATGCATGTAATATAAAAATAGGAAATGTGGCATGATGTCCATGAGACAGCCATCCACCAATTCAAATGACAGTAGAATTTAAACTTCTACAGGTCTCATTACGGTCTTAAACAATGAACTACCATAATGGAAGCTGTGAAACTATACGTAAAAACAAAAATCGACTTAATCTATTGCAAAACGGTGAACAAATAACAATAAATGACTAATTAAACAACGACAACCAATGGACTACAGGTTCCTGGCTTGGGACAGGAACATAAGTATGTGGCGGGGTTTAACCATGTAATGCATTTTAATCATCCTGTGTGTAATAGGGATTCTTTATATCACACTGCTTTGGTATCTGACGATTTAACTAATGAATAATAAGTTTCCAAGACAATACAATACGTATTTTTATATAACAGAGTGCAGAGTATGTGTACATTTTTTTACATGATGCGATAATAGTTATTCTATTTGGCACTTATAAAGTCACGAATGTAGTTGACATTTGTTTAATGTTTTCTACAGACGAAACTTATCAATATCCAACACTTACCAATGTATTCTTTGAGTGCCGTAAGCTCGTTTCGGACTTTAAGAATATCCATATTCTCAAGTAGAACACTTTCTTGCACATTGATGAATGGTTTTGCCTGTTCCAACCACTGGCTCTTAAAAGTGGCGAACTGACTCTCATGATTGTTCACCTCTGTAACCCGTGCTTTCAGTTCCTTCTCAATTGTATCGATGCTTCTGTTCAGTTTCCGGATTGGCATCTCCAAACCAGAGTTTCTGCTTCTACTGTCTGAATATAAATATACGTATGGATTCGATTATTCAAACTTTATAGGCTGGAGGTATTATAATACAATAAAACTGCATTGCATTTATTCAATAAATATGATTATTTTATATTAAATTTTGATATTTTACTTATTTTGTCATTTAAATAATATAAAGAAGAGGCAAGTTTTAATATAAAATGTTATTACTAGGAATTTCTTTATACATAATGTGTTGCTTTGTATTGGCAACAGTTCTATAAAATTTACTACAGGAACCGGTTAATTAATAATGGTCGTCCTTGGATCATTGGTATTGTAGTTAAAAACTACGATTTTGTCCGAAATAGAAAAGTATGTTACCATCCCCGTAAAATTTGCATATAATTAACCACCTGTATTCTAGCACCTCGTAATACAGCAGGAATTGTCAGTGTTCCAGCTAGCCCAAATTGGAGGGGCGTAGCACCCCTCTTCCCTTTGTATTTTTGGGATGCAACTACAGGTAAAACAGCTTATTTTTTTATGAAAAGATGGGTTTTGAAGTTAATCAGTCTAATCAAAACTTCAATGTGACTAAAAATAACAAGATATTTTGTATTTATGCTAGTTCATTAATTTCACTTGTGTCATTTTTATTTTTTAATTGGTCTTTTTGTTCAGTACCCTTAACTCTAATATCCTAGCTGGAACAACTGACATTCCCAACAAATGATTGTCCCCACAAATTAATATTATTCAGCATACTTTCCAGAAATGATTGCAAGTTTCCCACTATACCATCTTGTTCTCTGCATTTGTTTCGCATGTATTTCAAATCTAAAATGGTTCAAATGAAAAAGAGTTAGCAGTTAATAAGCAATTGCAAAATATCAAATAACAGTATTTGCATTTTGAAAATAGTAAATCGCATATTAAAGCTTAATTAGGCCATATCTGTTTTTATTTGTTTTGCGTCAAGAAATGTTAAACGACCTTATGTCGTGTGGTAGTTGCTATATATACAGCTGCCAGAAATGCAAATTTCTTGATAGGGATTATAGGATACATTGTATCGAATTAAATATGCAAAGTTAAAGTTAACTAATTAACTGAATTAGAAGCTCGCAAATAATTGCATTACTCGTTACAAACTGATTATTATACTTACGTTTGTGCAATATCGTGTTTGTTTTATGCCGTTTGTATGTGATCCAGGCGGTAATAAAACAAAAGAACACTAAAATCACATCTAATGGTGACAATCCAGTCTGAAAATGGTAAAGGTCATTTGTCTAAATATATGTAATAACTGAAAATGACAATGTTCTTACAATTTTCAACAAAACAAACGATATACTTATATTTTGCATCTCTCTCGCATTGTTAAATTATTAAGCGTCCTAGTATGATCTCGACTTTGAACCCCGGCGGTATAAAAGTTCTCCAAACAAAATATTGTTTTATATAGAATATCTAATAAATATTTCTGTGAATATATGTCCCCAAAAGTCATGTGGCGTATCTTTAATTTCTTATGAACAGTTTTTTTTTAAATTTATCCGCCCATCTTCAATTGGATCGGAGAGAAATAGAAATAAATTCGACTGGCTACATAGATTTTGCATGTAATAACGTAGTTTTCCCCTTAACAACAGTTCACAGTATGGTATCTCCCCCACACCCACAGCACTTTGAGTTATTTATTGTTTGATAATACTTACATCATCATTTGGAAATTTGCTGAAATCTCGGATTAAGACATCTTGGCTAGGAGCCCTACAAAGTAAAAATATCATTTACCACCTTGAAACAATGGACTCAGCTGTTCAACCTTTTTAACTCCTGGTTAAATTATAACTTGTAGTCAAATTCTGTACAACTTAATAAAATTCAACATGGGTTAACGCAGCGGGATGATATGACATATTTATTTGTAAATTGCAAAAAGACAGTCGGAGAAATATAGCCAACATAGGCACAAAAAACTAAGGAACTAGTAATATAAAAATAGGAGATGTGGCATGATTGTCAACGAGACAGCCATCCACCAAATGACAGTCGATTAAAACTTCTACAGGTCCAATTACGGCCTTCATTAATACAACGGCATAATTTAATTGGTAAAGGCTCTTCAAAAATTATTTACCTGAACTGAATGTCTTCATTAGCTAACTCTACTTGAAAAATTAAACACAATAAAATAAAAAAGCAGCGCAACATTGTCGCTACTTGTAGGCGACGTTCTAGTAGTGCATGGAAACATCAATTAACCAACGTCACAAATAAATAGTGGGAACATAACGCCACCCACCGGAAATTGAACTATACGTCATTGTTATTATGACAACGCTTTAATTTTCAAAAAACTATGGAAATATTTTTTTTATATTTAGTGCCTAAAAAACTAGTAGTTCTTTTTTTATTGCCTTAATGGCCCCCCCATTTCAGAAATGCAACGGAATTCTGGGAACATCATTGTTCTGGTTAAATTTCATTGGTCAAGAGTCTTTTACGAGGACGCTGAAATTGCGCAATGCGTTTTACGAGGACGGATCCCCCGTCC
>JARWCS010325114.1:0-12559 GCA_034783895.1 Geukensia demissa | reverse complement strand
AAAATCTTCTCCTCTGAAACTTCTTTGCCAAAAGGCAGGTGAGCGATACAGGCTCAGCCTCCTGAGCCTCTAGTTTCCAAATGATTCCTCCTGAAAAATGCAACAGAAGTAACTCCAAGTATTTTTTATAGCATTTACCAATGTTTGTAAAAAAGGGGTTAAAGGGCTTGAGAAGCACCTCAGTTATTTATGACATTTTTCATTGAAAATAAAAATAGAAACCAGTTTTGAGGATAATGGAGTCAAAATCATAAATGATCAAGTTTTATTACTGTGTCCAGCAAAAAACTGCATCCATTCTAATCTAAATGTTTATTTGTTCACCTTTTGACAGCTCTGTCATATCAAGCAGCACTTGCAAAGCAACACTGTTTATTTTTAGTAACAGCAGCCATCTTGGAAGGCTGGTGGTAAGTCTTCAACAATAGACAAAGACTTGTGTACATACCATTTCAGCTTAAAGGTTAAAATAAGTAACAGCAAAATACAGAAAAATCTATATCCACTGGACTACAGCTTCCTAATCGTGACTGAGTTTGTACCTTACAAAAACTGGTTGCTTTTAAGTCATATCACACGATATAAGATTAGTCAGTTACCTGTGTAAGGTCGTTTTTTTTTCTCTGGGTACTCCATCTTCCTCTACCAGTGAAATTGACAGCAGCAATATGACTTAAAAAAATTGTTAAACCCCAATCAAACAAACAGCTTACTGGCTTTGGACAGACATATAAATCAGGGGTTACTTAGGAGGGGGCCTTGGTGGCTGAGTGGTCTAACCTAGGAGGGGGCCTTGGTGGCTGAGTTGTCTAGGAGGGGCCTTGGTGACTGAGTGGTCTAGGAGGGGCCTTTGTGACTGAGTGGTCTAACCTAGGAGGGGGCCTTGGTGGCTGATTGGTCTTGGAGGGGCCTTGGTGACTGAGTGGTCATGGGGTTACCTAGGAGGGGGCCTTGGTGGCTGAGTGGTCTTGGAGGGGCCTTGGTGACTGAGTGGTCTAGGGATTACCTAGGAGGGGGCCTTGGTGGCTGAGTGGTCTAGGAGGGGCCTTGGTGACTGAGTGGTCTAGGGGTTACCTAGGAGGGGCCTTGGTGGCTGAGTGGTCTAGGTAGTTGATTGTCATTTACCTGTACAGATCACTGAAGCCTATCATGTCTGATTTTGTACCAAAAACTGGTTGCATTTTACTCACATCCCACGTGATAAGTTTTGTCAGTAACCTAGTAAAGGTCAGTGATTCTCTCCTGGTACCCCAGCATCCTCCACCAGTGTAAAACTGACCGCCTCAATATGACTAAAATATTGTTGAAAGTTACGTTAAACCCCATGAAACAAACAAACCTAACCTGGAATATGTACATTTCAGCTTATTACACTTCTAATACCATAGTTATCTCTATAAAATGACCTAAATTAACTATTATATTTATTTTTTATTTTCAGAGTAAAGAAAATTAGACAGAAAAATGGCAGACAGTAGTTGTGGCAAGATTACTGTTATAGCAGTGATGTGTTTTGTGTTTGCCGTAATGATTGTTATTAATGCGTTTTCATCTACAAAAGTTGGTAGAGATATTGGTATGTATTTAGATATTACATGCAAACAATCATGACAATATTCTTGTAAACAATAACTTATTCAAATTTGAATTTCGTAAAGGCTAAGGAAAACTCACAAGTTCTAGTCAGAATGAGTTCAGGACTCACGATGTTTCTCTGGGACTCCCAAAAACTTTGTTTTATGTATTTTACTATGGTGGGACTTGCAAAATTTTGAAAATATGATTCAGGACTAAAAAACTACAAGTATCTCTGAGGCTGGAAAGGTGTCTCTGACCATTCTAATGCAACTCTAATATAATATTAATTTTAATAATAAAACATTGGCAATTTACGGTTTTGATGGTTTCTGGTCTTATGCTATGAAAATAAGTAAGTTTTCTGTAGTTTCCTGGTCTTACTTACATTATGTACATGTAAATAACACCTTCCTTGATTAAATAAGTATAAACAAGTAAGAATTACAAAATCTTTTAAATGTGACATCTTTGATTTACTTTTTCCACCTTTCATCTTTTTCCAAAGGTCCATTCTAATTTTTCTTCTTTTTTTTAACTTATCTTTTAATTGTTTAAAAATGACTTAACAACTTTCTCTTTTCTTATCTTTGGTTGTCATGGTTTCCCGGTGGACAAGTAGAAAAAAATTTGATCGATCAGTACTGCACTTGTCCACCGAGAAACCACAACTTGTTTTTTACTTGCCTGATGGTATTTTAACTCTCATGGGCAAGCTGACAAGCACTTATTTCAAACACTGCTTTTCATTAAACTTGATAATTAAAATATTAGCGAAAATTGGTCCATTACTCTTTTCTCATAAAATTAAAAAGTTTTTTTTTTTGTGGTTATATGTGGAAAACATGAATAAGGCCCTGTACACACTAGGCTTAACATAATCTGGATCGGCCAGTATACAGGTAACCTGTTGTGTTCACACTAGCATTGAGGTTGTGGCTTAACTTAATTCGAATTAAAATTAAGCGTAGAAATCAAAAGACCATAAGTAATGTTACTAATAATGACTTCAGATTTAATTCACATTTTGCGTTCACACTACAGCTTAATCTGGATTAACTTGATCTGGATTGCTTAATTCAGATTAAGTTAATCCAGATTTAATCAAAACTAGCGTGAATGCAATGTGACTTAATCCACATCTACCTGAGTTAATCCAGGTTGACTTTTGTAGTGTGAAGAAGCCCTAAATTTTGCCTGCCGCTTTATTCCACTCCAGCCCCATCAGATAGAAATCATGTATTTTGCAGAATCCCCTTTACAAAATTACATAAGTCCCTACATCTATTGCCACATAAAAAGTCTACAGATAATTAAATTTGATATTGTTAGAATGTCATATCATGTGCAAATTTTGTGTCAGTTTTGCTTTCAGTCTGTTAATGGGGGATATAATTTACAAAGAATGTACTATAAAACTTTTAATAGGGGAGATAACTCTTAATTTTGTAGTTTAACCTTTATAAAATTTTTAGGCAATGTCTTCTTTGAACAGACAGTTTCATAGATTTTTCTGGAGAACCAATAATTTAAATATTAGAATATAATATTTGTAGTCATTATAATGTATCACTTTTTACACTGAATTTGCATGATTCGAAAGTGAACTGTTACTTAAAAGACATTTTTTCATCAAAAACTTTCTTTATTTTTCTTTTACTAAAAGAACAACCTGACAACTGTGTCAGGCTGGTGTCGGACCTTTTTTTTTAAGGGCAGATAACCTTTTAATATTGTAGGACTGTTCTGACTCTTAATTAAAGTTTTGTCTTTATTTTGACAGGTTTGTTTTTGAATGCGACTGGAGATGTTTCAGATAGATACTACACACAGATAACTCCAGCAGGATGGACATTTAGTATCTGGGGTGTGATTTATGCTTGGCAGGCACTATGGATCCTGTATGTTCTGACAACAATATGTCGTAAAGTTCGTAACGAATATGTCTACCAGTTGTCCGCACTTCCCGTCGCTGTATATGGTATCTATATTGTCAACAATTTGGCAAATATTGCCTGGATTATTGTGTGGGACAGAGAATACATGATTGCAGCTTTGATTGTTATTGTCATCACACCATTCACCTTGTATGTATGTTTGTTTATATCATTTCGACGTCTTTACCAGAGTCTTGAATTCCTGTCGAAGAACGGAGCATCAAAGGAAATTTGGTTGATTCGTTTTCTTATCCAGAATGGTATGGCTTTTTATGCAGCCTGGGTCACCGTTGCTTCTCTCCTGAATTTGGTAATTGTACTTGTTTACGAAGCAGAAGTAGACCAGGAATTAGCCAGTACTATTGCCTTAGGAGTTCTTTCTTTTGAAATTGCCCTCTGGTATATATTGGATACTTTTTTCCTTGACAAATATGTTCGTTACACATTTAGCCCATACGTCACCCTTGTTGTCGCACTGGCCGGAAGTTTCTCCAAAAATTACAACTTGGATACAATGTACAGAAACTCCATCTTCATCCTGGTACTGTTGGCTGTAGCAGGGATATTGTTGATTGCCAAGATTATTACCATAGTGATTCGCCACATCAGATATCCAATCAGGAGGTATCTAGACTATGAAGCTACAATGTAACCATGACGACATATATGCAGATCAATACATATACTGAGTACCTTGGAAATTCACAATTTTTTTTTCTTTTCACAATTTTTAACAACACTGAAAGCAAGAACAAGAACAAAGGCCGTTTTAGTGTAAATTGCGAAGAAAAATTGTTTTATGAACTATTATTTGCTGTCAAAGAGGAATAGAGAAATCCTATTGGTCAGTTGACTGCATAAAAATACTTGTATACAATGCCCTAGAGTTATATTCTCCTGGTATACAGTGTGCCTATCAAATCAGCGACCAGTTTAGTAGTCAAACATGTGTAATGTTGTGTCTTATGTCAATTTTCCATAAATACAGTTTACAGGCAAATGTGTTTGTGTATATTACAAATGTACTTTGATTATAGATACGACCATTTAGTGAAATAACTAAATGATTAATACTTATATTTCAGCTATTCAAAATAATTGGCAAAATGTGTATAAATGGAATGTAAAAAAGAAAATATAATGAATCTTATTTTTAAACTTAGATTAACTTTGTCATAAATGCCTGAAAAAGTTGAAGGCAGTGCATGAAAATTGTAATATCAAAAGTTTTTTGTCAGAATCTGATGACATTGCTGTAAATTCAAAAAATAATTGGACTCTGTATTAATTATGAAAATAAGAACTGGCTTTCTTATATATGTTATTTATATATTCAGGCGTTTTCTTCAAATTGCATAAATTATCTCCCATTTAGGAGTGAAGTTTCAAAATTGCAGTATTAAATGACTGCAATAATTTCTGAATTTACATTTCATGAACAATCAATAGTCAGCTGCCTTATTTTTTAGAACCTTTCAACAAAGGAGTCTACTAATGAAATAAGCATATCAGCTGTAATTTTGCATAAACTGTTAATATGAATTTGATGCATTTTTCAACCAGAAATATGACCAAGATCTATTCAAAAGATTTTTGTGTAGTATAATGCAAGAGACCTACCTCATAATGAATGGATTTTGTGATGAAATGTGTTTTTAGTCATGGAAAATGGAAAGGAGACTTGTCATTTATAACATTAAATGAAAACACTAATTTTGGAAACAAGTATTTAAAAAATGGTAATATTGCATAAAGTAGTTGAAAAGGTTTACTTTGCATATTAAGTATTTACAAAAGGTTTACTTTGCATATTAATTATTTACAAAAGGTTTACTTTGCATATTAAGTATTTACAAAAGGTTTACTTTGCATATTAAGTACTTAAAAAAGGGTTACTTTGCATATTAAGAATTTAATGGTGATAGAGTATTTAAAAAGGGTAATTATCTGTACAAGTATTTGTTTGTTGTTTTTTCTCACTGTGAGTTATTTGACATTTTTTTAATAATGGTGCTGACTATATACTCCTACATGTATTGTACTCTTTAATGATCTGCTTTTATTTGGCACATTTTTGACGGGTAAAATAGTTTTTGTGGCTTTATTTGTACTAAAGCGGGTACCCAACACCATCACAAAAATAAATTCCACTCGTTTAATTTTCTTAATTTATATTTTGTTTAGACATTTTCTTAGATAAAAGAAGGAAAACATCAAAATTTCAAGAAATTTCAACCATGCATTTCTCTGAAATTATTTCAATAGGTATATAGTCATTTCATCATCAAAAATTTTGATCACTGAAATGCATTAATTTTAATATAAAATGATACTTGATTAAAACGTTTAGATGATTTTTACAGAGTTATTTCCCTTAGGTGTTGGGTACCCCCTTAATACTAACCAGAGAAGTATAAGTTTAAAAGGATAAGAAGAAAAAAAAATAGCAGACTACGAAAATTATCTGAGACTTTAAAGTACAAGTATACTAAACACTGAATTACAATTTGCTGCGATTTACAAAGGCGGATTTCCGTGGAAAAATGCATCCTGTTCAGTTACAATATATTATAATATCTTTGTGTTGTAAATAGAGGATTAAACAACAATTAACAATAAGACGTTAGTGACAGTTATTATAAGTTTAATCCAATGAGTCAGAATAAACAAATATTACACATAACATTCGGGCCATATCAACCAGCTATATACATAAAAGGAATTCGAAAATATAAAAGTGGCAGAAAGAAATCGTTAAGTCAGAAGACAGAGAAAACCATGGCCAACAAAATGAAACGAAAGACAAACATAGAACACACAACACTACACTGATAACAAGCTGGAGTAACTCGAACTTTACAAAAACCAGGGTGAGTTCAGGTGCTCTGGAAAGGTAAGCAACTCCTGCTCCACGAGTGGCCCCCGTCGTGTTACTCAGTAGACAAAGCTGATGTATAGTCAAAATCGATGTTAGTCACAACGGTATAGGAACGAATTTGTAGTCACGACAGTGGGAAGATTTCAATTGTCATTTGTGAACTGGATATTTCGTACCGGTCAATCACCGAAAAATGTCCGGTGTGATAACTCCAATCTTTTCGGAGTGATGACTTCAATCTTTCCAAAATCAATGGCACCAGGTCCACTTATGTCCCGGTCGTCGATCAAAACCTGCGATTATTGTTTGTAGGGTTTAAAGCGTTAAAAGCGGTAAAAGCAATAAATACAAGACTTTTAACCCAAGATCTGGCAAAGGCTAGTAATTATTATAAACAATGTATTTCACTTAGTTTTGTTATATTTCCCATTTTGTAAATTAAAAATTGATCAAAATGTAAAATGATACATTTTGATGAATTTTTAATTGACAAAATGGGAAATATAACAGTTTAACCCATATCTTGTACGTAAATTCCTAATTAAAAACATCCAAAATCACGCAAAACACGTATTTCATGAATCTCTTGATAATGAGAGTTTGTGCACCTGAATATCGGAAGTCGTCAGTTCGATCACAGGGTGGGTCAAACTAAAGACAATAAAATTGGTATGTTTTTTTTTTCTCCGATGAGTCTAAACGGTATTTAGGAGTAAGAGCAAAGATTGGTCAGCCCTGATTCAGAATAATGTGACTGGATATATTTAATGTACTTTATGTGAACTTTCTTTGCTTAAGTACGAAGCGGGGTTCATATATTTCAGTGACTGTTTTTTTTTTCCGTCCTCAATATCATATGCTTGAAATATATTACCTCTTGTATAAGACTGTACCGGAGATGAATTTATCAATCCACACACTGTATCTTTGACATGTCTCTGTATATCCAACACAACACGACTGTCAATAATGATCATCAAGTGAATCTTACATTGTAAGCCATTAATAATCGGATTTTCTACAATCGAGATATTTTAAATGAGAAAAAATTCTCTTAGATTTTCAAATAAATTCGACAATGCCTATTGACCTTAACTCAAATTTGGCTAACACCACATATGCACGTCCTTGCTATTATCCCACAAAAATTCATGATATAGATTTGAAATCTTCTAGTGAAACGTTGTCTCCCATGGCGACCCCCTGTTTAAAAGGAATTTTTACTTCCCGGAAGACCTGGTTAGCAACGCATTGGTTAAACATGCCACCGTGTTTCAAAACACTCTTAAAATTGATCAAATTTCTCCTTAAATTTATTCCAATACACCTATTTTTTTTTTAAATTACACCTATTGAATTTCGTCAACTGTTCTTGAAGATACGGCGTACTGACCCAGACAAAATTTCGTATTTTAACACTATTTTAGCATGTGATTAAATTCCCAAAGTAAATAAATGTTTTGATAATTTGTGAAACCTGAATCAATTTCCTCAGCGGCCTTCGTTATATTGTAGTGAAACCTACGGCACGGAAATATTTCCCCAGGATGCCAGGTAAGTGTTTTGAAACCCCCTAATTTCGAGCCTTGGAGTCACCAACATGCATGAACGGAAACCAGCCAACCATAAACACGATTGGCCTATGGCTACCATGTTTGTAGTTCTATCGGTAAAAAACGGAAAAAAATATGAAGAACCTCCCATAGATTCTTTCTATAAAATTTTTGTCCAATTCATCTTTGCGGTTTCAAATGAGTTTTTTAAAAAGTTTTCTGAAACAAGAATTGTCTATTTCAAAAATCCGAACTAGATCTTAACGTTACTATACTGCGAATAGTATAGCTATTTATAACCGTTACAATGATTTAGTGCAAATATATCACTGCGAATATAGGGTTTTGGTATGAAATGGAGGGACAACCTGCATTCTATTGTTATATTACATATAAAGCATATTTAAATAGGGGATGTGGCATGGTTGTCCATGAGACAGTCATCTATAAATGACAGTCGAAATTAAACTTCTACAGGTCCCATTTTGGTCTTCAATAATGAAGCTGAGCCCATACCATAACGGAAGCTGTAAAAAGCCTCCAAAGTACAAAATGTGAAACTATTCATAAAACACGACAATCGAACTAAAGTAAAAAATGATAAGTTGAAACTTACTTTCCCTAAAATAAACTTTTTTACAAAAGGTACAAATTTCACGTTTTTGTCATAATATTGAAACTTGTTGTATTGATGCAAGTATCCTTCCAGATGGACGATAGTAAAGTTATAGCCATCTTTAAGAAAGTTGATGCATCACAAACATTTCATAAAAGAACTTTTTTTCATAATATGTGTTGGAATAACTTTCTTCCCCAAAATTCTACTGAACACCAATTAATTGAAATACTTGTATAAAATTCCATTCTAAATTCGAAAAAAATAGCTGTTTATGTTTTGCGATTGTCTTTTGATAAAGTTTGGAATACGGGATTACTGCAAAAGATGAAAGCTTTCGGAATTATGTCAACAGATTTTCTCTGTTTCTTACAAAAAAAAATTCACTTTTGCATGATATGGAAAACTTTTTATCTTTGATCCGATTATAATAAGTTTTTTTTTTAATTTTACATTGCTGTGTCTCGCTCTTTACTGTGTCCAGCAAATTACTGTGTCCTGTATACTACTTTTTAAAAATACAAAATTACCAACGTTGAATAAATATGGAAAATTTACGTATGCTATATGTACATTTTAAGGGGTAACCTAGCATAAGAACCAAAACAAACGTGGAAAGTCATAGATTCAAACATAGCAAAAGAAGCACTCAAATCCAAACAAGTTGAAAAGGAAAGCCAGAACCGACGGTAGGGACAACTACAAAGTGCATATCACTGTTTCCAGCATATTGCTGTGTCCAGCATATTTAGCCAAATTCTCTTTCGTGCAACTTTCCAATGTCAACTTGCTGTGGTCGTATCATGCGTGCTTGCGAAGCACTTCAATTAACCACTATAATGAAACTCTCCTTTAACATGTTTAAAACTACTGAGCACATTTTAGCCAAGCTTATATATATTTGATTTTTTTCCTCCGACAGTTTTTTTCTATTTTCTACACCATAGTGCCATCAAATAAAACCATCAAGGCCTGACTTATTTAAACACTGAAAGTCTGAAACTTATGAAAATTTAAGTTTGAATTGTTTTAATGCAAACAATTAGAAAATACAAGGCAACTTTGAGCCAGGTGAACGATTACAGGCTCCTATGAACATCTAGTTGATCAGTTTTTCAGCGATTAAACAAAGTATTACTTCATTGTAGCAGACCGGAAATGAGCGGACCCACTACGGAGGCAATGGGAGCCAAAAGTGATCCCATAAATCATACTTTCTGAAGAATGGCCTTCTTTTTAAGCTAACCGACTTTTTGACCGAATTCTAAGTCCCTATTTTATCTTCAACTTGACTTGTTGGTCTCTGGTCAGTTGTACGATTCCTTTGAAGATATTTTCGACAAACTCACAAAAACACTCAATGAGACTACGATCAATTTTGTCTATGATGTGTTTGCTGACTCAATGTCTAATTTTCTGTAGAAATACTATGTCGTTGGTTTGTTTTCGCAGGTATGGTAATACCATGTTACCCTTTCCAGGTTGTGTCGAGACTGACGTTGAGGTGTTTTGCATTGTTCCTTTATATGACCAATGAGGCTCGCTACATCTCTCCAGGGAATATTCGACTTCTCCGTATCAGTCAGTCTGGAGTTTGTTGTTTCATATTGATGAGGTTCGGCCGAGGAGGCCTCGTAGTCTTCCAGGTTTGTGCGGGAACATTGGTCAAGCCATCTGTGGAACTATGGGGCCTCTCTGGGATTCTTTAACAACACCATCTAATAGGCGTTCAAACTGATGGCCATGAGGCGTTTGCCTTGATGAAAAAGGTTCTGTACGATAAACATGACAACGATGTTGCGATGATGATTCTTCCTTGTAAACAGGGAAGCCCCGCGTTTGTCTGTCATCAAGTCGTCTATGGCCACAAAATGTCTCATTTGTGGGTTGATGCTGTCAAGGTCAGGAAGTCTTTGAACAAAATCCACCCGCCTATCGTTCCTTACAAAGTTTGTTATTCACCATTACGTGTTGGTCACATGAGTCATCATGTGTCGTGTGTTGGTCGAGAATTTTTTGACGAACATCGATTTTACTCTTCCCGTTGGTCCGAAAATAAGACTGGTAAGAGGAAGAATTCAAGGCATGAAGTGATCTGGATCGAATGTGTTAGAACACACAAATAAAATGGAATCTTTGATGGGATATATTTGGAACGGAATATCTTGCTACTCCTGCTCAAAGAAGTGATAGTGATGGGGCTGCTGCTGTTGCTCAAAGAAGGGATTGTGATGTGGCTGCTGCTGTTGCTCAAAGAAGTGATTGTGATGTGGCTGCTGCTGTTGCTCAAAGAAGTGATTGTGATGTGGCTGCTGCTGTTGCTAAAAGAAGTGATTGTGATGTGGCTGATGCTGCTGCTCGAGGATAGCAAAGTCATGTGGCTGCTGCTACTCAGGGGAGGCAAAGTCAAATTGCTGCTGCTGTTGCTGCTAAAAGAAGTGATAGTATTGTGACTGCTGCTGAACCGAATGTTTATGACCAACGTGACATCAGAAGGCCAGGCATAGGTTTTGCCACACCAAAAACACGTATTACTCATGTCAAGGGTCTAGTGACCACTCAGAGTAGTGGGGAAAACAAATTATTTTATACACATATGGCCAAACACTACAAACTCGATTTCAATTTCAATTCTTTATTTAATAAGTAAATTGGTAAACTATTTTTAACAAATTCCAATATCATTAGCTAAGGTTGTTTCTCTTCAAATACTGGCACGGATTCCCCAATTTTTCCAACTGAGGGCCAGAAACATTGTCCATTCACCTTCTGATACGAAATGCTTTCTGACGTGAATTCATCAATGAGGGTCTAAATGACCACGAACACATCTTCAGTGACATCTTCTGTGTCTTTCAGTTTGGCCACCAAGTCGTCAATGGTATATACTATGTTACGTGGAGTCTTCCGTTGGATCATCGATAAACTCACTCCGGTGTTGGATGGTATCATTTCGGTCTCCCAAAATCTAGGGTCCACTCTATTGCTGCCTTTCCATTTACACCCTAAGAGCCATTCTTAGTGGTACCTGTGCCTTTTCATCCGCCGCTTGGACAATGTTGGTAGACTTCTGTCTCTTCTAGAGTTTTCTTCTACTTCTAATGACATTTCTGTTGTCTTTTCTGGTGTCACTGTCATTTCTGGAGATAACACTGTGTACTAACAGTTCTGTTTTAGATGACATGGTTGACAGATTGTATTGTGCCTTTTATACTAGCCGTCATTATTTGACTTATTGCTGTCTTTCTCTTTCGTCTTATTAATTGGTAAATTTTCTCTTCATTCCATTGGTCAAGACGTCGAAATTTCTGTTTGTCGATTGGTTAATTTTCTCTTCATTTTATTGGATGCGACGGTAGAAAATGAGACAGATCTCTTGTGAATTTTATGGAATTTGTTTCTGTTTAAACATATACATGACGACAAGTCTTCCAGTGTTGATTTATTCATTTTCAAACATACTAGAACAATTTGCTAGTAGACTCTGACACTATCCATCGTTGACTGAAGTTTATTTCTTCTGTCACAAGTATAAAGACTGCATTTATTCAGGCTTGTGACTGGCTTTCCTAAAAGAGATAGGCTGCATAAAGTTTTTTTTTAATTGTTTTCTTTTTTCCTGTTTTCCTCTTCTTTTCTTTCAATAAATTGTATTTAAAACAAGTATATTTACGATATTATGTTTCCATTTTTTTAAGTCTATAAACATAACAGTTCAATTTCTTAATATATCTTTTTAAAGTCTATATATATATAACAGTTCCATTTCTTATGTTATTGATATATGTTCACCATTTTTGCATTAGATTAGGTTGATTGTGGTGTTTTATGTATAGTTTCACATTTTGAATTTCGGGGCCTTTTACAGCTTCCATTATGGTATGGACTCTGAGAGAAGTTTAAAATCTACTGTCATTTGGTGGGTGGCTGTCTCATGGACAATCCTGCCACATCTCCTTTTTCATATTTAATATCCCCTTTGAGTGCCTTTTTTGCTATA
>JARWCS010325103.1:0-12559 GCA_034783895.1 Geukensia demissa | reverse complement strand
CAGACAATTATCAAGCAATGTGTTAAATCTTTGTTCACATTAACTTTGATTCGGCAACTTTAAGCCAGGTGAGCGATCACAGGCTCCTGGGAGCCTCTGGTATAGTTTTGTGAGACCTTGAGTAGTCTGCCAAGAGGTATAGGGGGAGTATGTCCATTTTCTGTTTGAACAGGACTAAATGAATACTATGTCATGAATTGTATATTTCATTTGGTACAGGAATTTAACTAATTCGTAAAGTTAGATTGATATTCCTATTTTTGATGCCCCTAGTGTGTCTGATGAAGGTAAATCAAGTATCCTGTCTGAATTCCATTTCGTATGTTATTATATACACTTCTGCCGGGGAATTTCCCGTCAATTTCACAGGTCATGAAATGCCCAAATCACATGCATGTGTATAATAAATGTAAAGTCATATATCAATTAAGAAAACAATGTCTTGTAAACAAAGAACACAAATTTATCAGAACAGGTCATTTTGACCAGAAGTAAAAAATGCATGAATAATATGTAAATGACACAGATTTCAGTTTATATTTGTAATGATGAGTAATAAATTTCATCATCTGTGACCACTCCAAATTAATTTATAGTTCTTCGAATTTGCTCGCTTTTTATATTATGGGTTCAAAATTTTTAATAAAACTTATATCGCTCCATTTTTATCTCACTTTTTAGAAATTTTCATTGTTATTCCTAGATATAAAAATAAAAATTGCTCATTAATACAAAAATGAAGGGAAAAAACTTAAACTGCTGTTTTCGCATCAATTTTTGAGGTTGCGCTCCAATATTTGCCATTTCAAGAAAAATTAAAACAAAAAATTTTGCACCCTTGCACCTATTTTTATCACAAAGAATCCAAAGAACTAGAAATAATTTTGAGTGGCCTATATAACACAGATTTCACTTTATGTCTGTAAAAATGAGTAATGAATTTCATCATCTATGAATTGACAGCTGTTAACATGTGATTTATTAACCAGTGCTAAATAGAAAATATTTCTATTTGATGTGAACGTATGTTAATATTGATTTTTGAATATATCAGTTATGAAGGGATGATATGATTTCTCTATTTGTTTTTTGCCATCATATGAAGTTTAAAAAAAAAAATTCGAGAGATTTTTGAGGGGGTTTATTGTTTAATTTAAAAAGTTGTTCTGGGAAAATACTGGTTTAAAGGGATTGATAATAATTCGCTCCTCAAATAATTTTTGGAGCATATAGTTGTTGGTTTGTCTGCCTTCTCCTTCTGCTGTGTCTGTTTTTATTTCTTTTACATCCTGTCAAATGTTTAAACCAAAAAGCAATCCAGGAAAAAAAGACCCACAGCCTAGGGGACAAGTAGTATTAACACCAATTATTTAACTTGCAATACTTTCATGTGACAATTTAGAAACCACTGAAAACATTATAAAATTAACATTGATTTTCTACAAGAATAAGGCATAAAATATAAAAATAAGAGATGTGGCATGATTGTCCATGAAACAGCCATCCACCAAATAAGTCCAAATTAAATTTCTACATGTCTCATTGCGGTCTTAATAATGAACCAAGTCCATGCCATAATAGAAGCTGTAAAAGACCCCTCAGAGAAGTTCGGTAAAATTCTGATGATTATTGTTTGAAAGATTTTCTATATAAGTGGGCTTTTTGTGATTGTCTTTGAATTTTCGTGCCTAAAAACCTGCACAGATGTGGGCGCAAAACATAAAAACTAATCTATGGCCTTAATAGCCAAAACATTTGAGACTCCGTTAGGTGAAACGTTAATAAACAATTGATAATTATATTGTACTCCAATTCATTGGCTGGTTTGGTTTTTGTTTATTTCTTTGCAGTTGGATTTTAAAGTTTGTTTAATGTTGTTTTGTCACACCACTGTCGGGTTAGAAGGAGGTTTTTTAGCTCACCTTGCCTAAAAAGGCGATGTGAGCTTTTCTCATCACTTGGCATCCATCCATCATCAGTCAACAATTCCCATTTTAATCTCCTCCTCTGAAACCACTGAATGGTTCTTGGAAGTTCCACTTTCAGAATATTTTTTTTTTATATCTGAGGTCCCAATTGGCCTACCAATATGGTCATCTTTACTAAAAATAGAAAAAAAGGGTGGTTTCTAAAAAAATCTCCTCCTCCAAAACTGTCAAGCCAATTATGCCAAAGTATGATATATCAGAGTACATCAAAACAATTGCTCTTGTAGGTAGTTACAGTAAAATGTAAATATAATTCAACATACAGTTTTTGAGCATACACTGGCAAAAATGCCACGCATGTGACACATGTGTTTCACATGCTTGGCATTTTTACCTTAGTATGTAAAACAAAATCTCAAAATGAATGTCTTTTCCCCACGCGATGAAATAGACCTTTGATGCATTTCAGAATTGTATGCGATGACCCCAACCAAGATGGCTGCCTAAACGGAACTTAGTTAAACATAGGACCCTATAGGAAATTCATTAAAAGATACTCTGTTATGGAACTAATGGTTTAATTGGAACCAAACTTTGGTGGAATGGTCACTAGCTGAGTCCCATACAGAATTGTATCCGATGACCCTCACCCTCCAACAAAGATGGCCGCCATAGCCAAAGTTACTTTGGCAGAACTCTATGGGAAATTCATTAAAAAAAATTCTCATTTAAAAACTATTTGCTTAATTGAAACTCAACTTGGATGGATTGGTCCTTAGGTGGGTTTCTTTCAGAATTATATCTGATGACCCCACCAGCAAACCAAGATCGCCTCAACTGAAATAAGTTTAACATAAGACCCAATGGGAAATTCATAAAAAAATCTGCTCGCCTGGAACTACCTGCTCAATTGGAAAATAATTGCTCTGTCTTTTATTGATAAGACCACTCCAACTTCATTAATAGTTCTTCGGATTGGCTCGCTCCTCATATTATGGGTTCAAAATTTCAAAAAAAAATGTTCTTGCTCCATTTTTTTTCATTTTTTTTTTAGAAATTTTCAGTGTTTTTCCTACATATAAAAAAAATTGAATTAGCTTGCTCCTAAAAAAATCAAAAGGAAAAGAAAAAACTTTAAACTGTTGTTTGCATGCGCTTCAATATTTTGTCATTGCAAGAAAAAAAATTAAACTAAAAATTTCGCTCCTTCGCGCCTATTTTTATGACTAAAAATCCAAAGAACTAGAAATAAATTTGGAGTGGCCTAATTTACAAATTTTGATGAATAATTAAAAAGCAGTTTATGCCAAATTTATTGTTTACATCCGTTGATTTCACTTCCTGTTGTCTGTTGATTGGGACTAGACCAAGCATTTAAATGCAAAATATACAATATTCAGAGAAATATCTCAACTTTTGTTTGTAAAAAGCCATACTTTAATGTTTAGAAAAAATAAACAAAATTTGTTATATATAATTTGGGATAATAATGCAGTAGCTGCACAACCCCAAGTAATGCGCGATATTTTTTGGTCACAGATGGATTTATCAACAGTTGCAAATCTCTGTGTATTTATGTCTCTGGCTGAACAAATCAATAAATGACTATTAAAAAGAAGACAACCACTGGACTACAGGTTCCTAGCTTGGGACAGGCACAAAAGTACAAATGTATGTGGCGGGGTTCAACTGGTTGGTGAGCACTCAACCCTCCACCTACCTAGGACAGTGGTGTGACAAAACAGCATTAAAAACACACTAAAAATCGGTTGAAATGGATTGAACACCTGAGATTGATACTGAAAACCAACAACAAATACAATTTAAACTAATAGGTACATATGATACAACAAAAATATCGACCTCGAAAGAGTACTTGCAGTTACTGTCGGCTAGTTTTAAAACCCAAAAGCAACCGATCCGGAAACCAAGTTTTCCTTTACAACAGTATCAATATAAACACGTCCAATAAATATCATTAGAAGTCAAAGTTGGCATTTTCATCTCTCTGAAACCACTAGCCCAAATAGAATAAAACTTGGCAGGAATATCTGTGGAAGTTGCTGAATAAAGTTTTATCGTTTGTCCTATTTTTTTTGTCGGCTTACCTGCCCAAAAACGCCACTCGAGCTTTTGCCATCACTTTGTGTCCGTCGTCCGTCCGTCCACAATTCACATTTTAATCTCTGAAACTGCTTGGCCAATTTTGTCCAAACTTTGATGGAATGGTCCTCTTTCAGAATTGTATCCGGCATCCTGATCGGCCATCCAATATTGCCGACGTTACTAAAAATAGAACAAAAGAGGGTTGGTGTATTAAAAAATCTTCTTGTCTGAAACTGCTGAGCCAATTAGAAACAAACTTTAGTGGAATGGTCCTTAGATGGTCTTCTACCAAAATTATATCCGACATCCCCACCGACCAACCAAGATGGCCACCACAGCTGAACTTAGTTAAACATAGGACCCTATTGGAAATTCACTAAAAAAAATCTTTTTGTCTGAAACTGTTTGGCCAATTGGAACCAAACTTTAGTGGAATAGTCCTTAGATGGTCCTCTACCAAAATTGTATCCGGCATCTCCACCAACGAACCAAGATGGCCGCCACAGCGGAACTTAGTTTAACATTGGACCTTATGGGAAATTCACTAAAAAATCTTTTTGTCTGAAACTGCTGAGCCAATTGGAACCAAACTTTAGTGGAATGGTCTTCAGGTGGTCCCCTCTCAGAATTTTATCCGACATGCCAACCAACCAACCAAGATGGCTGCAACAGGCGAACTTATTTTAACATGGGACCCTATGGGAAATTCACTTTAAAATCTTCTTGTCTGAAAGTTCTTAGCCAATTGGAACTAAACTTTAGTGGAATGATCCTTAGATGGTCCTCTACCAAAATTATATCTGGCATCCCCTCCGACCAACCAAGATGGCCGCCAGAGCTGAGCTTAGTTTAACATAGGACCCTCTGGGAAATTAGTTTAAGATTCTACTTCGTGAAAATACTCGCTCAATAGGAACCAAACTTGTGTGGAATGGTCACTTGGTGGATGCCTTTCAGAATTATATCCAATAACGTTGGCCGCCATAACCGAAATAAGTTTAATTTAGAACCCTACAGGAAATTCTTTAAAAAATCTTGTGTGGAACCACTTGCTCAATTGGAATCAAACTTTGGTGGAACCTTCACTGGATGAGTATGAAAATGAAAAGATATGGGATAAGTGTCAGAGAGACTCTCCTCCACTAGAACAACAGAGGGAATATAAAAATCTAGAGGTCTCCACAAGGCCTTCAACAAGTGCCTGTCAGAATTGTATCTGATGCCCCAGCCTGCCAACTGACATTATACATCTTCTCAACTGTAATCCAGGTGAGCGATCACAGGCTTATGGGAGCCTCTAGTTTTTAATTGTTTTTGGTATTTCTTAAGACCTTGGATATAAAGCAATATTATTTTACCATTCCTATGAAAGAAAATTAGCTGTTGTTTATTTCATTTAATGGAAGCTTTTTTGACATTGAAGATTTTAACAAATATTTTGACAGTTAGTACTAAATATTTCAGTGATCAAATACATTCTAAATCTTATGTACAAAGTATCCGTCATTAAAAAAAAGCACTCACAATAAAATTTTTGATTCATGATTGAAATTCTTTAATTGGTATAGTTTAAGAAGTATACATTGAAGAAAAAATAGATTGTTACAATTCCACTTCGGCAATTCTTTAACATTTAAATTAGAATTTTACTTTGTAAAAGTTATCTCCCCTTTTCAGTGATTTACAGTACATTCTTTTTTATTAAATGTATTTCTTAAAAACCAAAAAATGTGAAAATATTTATTAATTTTGAAGCATATTGGCATCAGTGCAGCTCCAGTAGTTGGTTTTTCTCCATGCATAGAGAGTTATCAGTGTTAATTTTACATCAGTTTAATAATGTGTCAGTTTGCTGATGTCAAGTGTTTTCTATTCAGTTCTCCAATGGTTTTATTAAAATATAAAAATAGGAGATATGGCATGATTGTCCATGAGACAGCCACACACCAAATGACAGTAGAATAAATATTTTGATTGTTTATTGTGGTTGTAATGCCAGTGCATCACTCTTGTATTCTTTCTGAGCCTGGAGACAGTAACAAAGTAGAGGCTCCTAGGAGCTTTCAAATGCTAACCTTGATCAATATTGTCTAACTATTTGAAATTCAGCACAGTTTAATGTTAAAGTCTCTGTGGGTCCAAAGTTATCTAAAAGTTGAATTTACCAATTTGTTAATGAATTGATTTCTATGAATGATCTAAGACCAATCAGAGTAAGCTGAGGTACGAACGTGGACCGCTATTTGGAGTTTGGAAGCATACAATGCAACTAAATTCAGGTGATCATATATATGTGGATCAATCTACCCAATGAATTTTCATAGCTTTATCATGTATACTACTTGAGAAATAGAGCTAATTGTAAGTGTTTATGGACAAGGGTAATACCATATGCCCATCAACATTATTGACAAAGTATGAAAACCAGAGGCTCACCTGGTAAAACAATACCTTGTTAAGTGTAAGCAGAAAACATCAACGATATAATGCAAAAATGTATGAATAAATTTATTTGTGCAAATTCAAAATTTTCTTTTAAGTTAGCAGTCTGTTTTTTGCATTGCAAATCATTTCTGCATTGACAGTTTCAATATGAGATTTGCAAATGATTCACAAGTTTAGTTAAATTTGCTTAGCAATGACTGACTAGAGGATTTAGCCAAGTGAGCTAAAAATCAGAGGTATTTTTGTTAAAACTGGCATGGAAAAATCTACTGAGCATAAAAATAAAGTTTATCCACAAAGGATACAGGTTCGACCTTGAAGTCAAGATATTAAAACTGGTTTTTGTTGGTACAGATATAAGCTTATCATTTCCTTACACAGATATTAATCAATTTGGCATTGTATCCATTTTGTCTGTTTTAGTCCCCTACCAGCTTTAGCTGAAGGGGACTTTAGTTTTGCGCTCCGTCCGTCTGTCTGTCAGTCCAGGAAAATAACAAGTTCTAAACGTTGTAGATATTGAGCTGATTTTTTGTATGCGAGTCTATCATGACAAGTTACAGATCAAGTTCAAGTTTCATTCCTCTCCGTTAATTTTTATTGAAGTTATAACCATAGACCCTAGTGCACTTAGAGGGGTTAGTGATACATCCAGACGGTAGGGGCTTAGTATTGTTTTGCAATACTCTCAGAATGCCCACACTTATTGACAACACAGTATTAATTTCGTCAAACTGTTTTCGATGACATCTGGTATTGAGAGGCTTGGTGTCTTATCACCAATCTCACCTTGAGGTTGCTTTCAGTAACTGTGAGCATTACTGCTTGGTTTCTTTGAGCACTCATTGGGGGAAGGTTGAGTACCCACTAAACTAGTTTAACCCCACCACATGTCTCGAGTGCTTGTCCCATGTCAGCAATTGTGGTCACAGGTTTGTCTTTGTGTTTAATATTTTGTTACACGTACATTTTGATAATATTAAGGTAAGAGCAGCATTATTTTACATATACCCGTGTTTTTTTTTAATATTGGGCAATTAAAAGCTTTTCACAAGGAATGGTATTCGTTATGAAGACCTCTAGATTTGTATATTCCCTCCAGTTGGAGTGCAGTCTCTCTGACCTTTGCCCCATATCTTCATTTTCCTATGGATTAACATTCTTACTTTCAAAAACACAGGCTTATGCATCTATCACTCACCTCAGACCAATGTTTGATAGAGGACCATTTGACCAATGATATTGAGAGATTTTATGCTGTTATGAATTCGGTTCTTTGCTGTGGTTGCCATCAATAGTGGCAGGCAATGATGACCATTCAATGCAATTTGACTGCAATTGGCCTAGTAGATTTTTCCATATGATGATATGTAAACCATTTTAGCAGTGGCACTAATCTTTATTGGCAGTTTTCAATCATTTTTGTAGTTGACATTCTAAAGACCATCCCACTAAAGTTATTCAAATTGAATCAGTAGCTCACGGAAAATGATTTTTTAGGTAAAATTCCTATGACAACCACAAGGTAATTTGTTAAGACTTGATGTGGCTAAGAAGGCTATCTCAACTGGTGAGAAGGTAATTTCACACTATAAGATATAAAGTGGATGTCAAATGGGGTCCTTTATTGCATGTTCAACTTGGTTTAACTTTAAGAGCCATCTTGCTTGGCAGACGGTGGTGCCAAACATTTTTGGTAGAGGGCTCCACACAATATGATGTTTAAGTGTATGTCAAAAAGAGTCCTAAATTCCATAATCAATTTATTTTGACTGTGGCAGCCATCGTGCTTGGCAGATGGTGGTGACAAACAATTATGGTAGAGGACTTTTCCTCCAGTTTGGTCCCTTTTGTAATGGCAGTCTCAGAGATGTAGATTTTGAATAACTATCACAGCAGTTTTCAATTAGTATAACAACCAGCTTTGAGACAGACCTAATCCTCTTGTAAGGACCACCTCATGTGAACAAAAACATCCTGATATTTTGAGTATTTACAAAGGAATTATTAAAGTACGTTTCACTGAACTGAATCTCTCATGTTTTTGCTATTATTACTTAAAGCAATAACACAATCCAAAAAGGAAATTTAGAATGAGATTTAACTAACTTACCCGCAATAGAATTTGGTGTTCGAAGTATCTCAGGTGTCATTGTTTGTCCTGTGCACATATCAAAATTGCCGATTTTTGTGAAAAATTAAAGTTCCGACGAAGTCTAAATTCTTGCATTTCTGGTTCTGCCTTTTATAAGAATTATGAAGATTCCTCCAATGGATTTTTCTAAATTTAATAAAAGTGAGAGACTCAGCTTAATGAAACATACTTTAAAACAACACAATTTTATACTATAAAATGGTGTTGTTCTGGCAAAGAGGTTACAATGGAAAGAGACTTTATAATAGGATTTGATTAAACAATGAAAAAATTGAGGAATCAACACTAGCTTAATGGATTTTTATTAGTAAATCCCTCAGGTTTACATATATTTACAAACTTAAACAGCTGACCTAACGTACAGCAAATTATAACATCTGTATAAGAACAACATTTAAATTTTCGTCACCTTTTTTAAATATTAAACAAATTACATGTAGTATTAAGGAGAAGGTATGAATGATAAAATAAATCATTTAGCCCCAAAATTACCAAAACTATGGCCAAATTAATGACTGTAAACTTATATTTTAGTTATTATGTTGTCAAAATGGTATATTTATAAAAAATCAGGACCAGATCCAAGGGGCCCGGGCCCCCTTTTGAAAATGCAAAAATGATGTTAGCACTTGTTTCGAATACAGGTGAGTATTTATTGGCAGGCCTCCCCTTTACAAAAGTCAGATCCACTTATGTACAAGTATGTGGTGGCAAGTGGGCAGCCCTTTTCCAAAAGTTGGGAATTGCCTTGAAAAATGGTAATTTAATATGTTTGGGAAAAAATGTTGCTCAAAGTTTTTGGTACTTTTTGCAGTGTTTCGTTTAAAAAGCCAGAGAGCACAATGCAAGAAAAATATGAAAATTTTCATATTGATGGCTAGCCACATAAATACCTGACGTAGAGTGTCGTTTTTGAAAGGTTTGCAGGTGTTTGGAAACTTTTGAATTGGCAGGGCCAAAAATTGATCTTGACATACTTTACTCATTTAATGATGGACTCCAGTTTTGATGGAAGGGTAATGGAAGGAGCCAGCTAATGTGCACCAAATAAATTCTGCCATCACAAAAGTCAAACTACATCAAAAAATTTCACAACAAATTATATCCTAGTATAAGTCATTAGAATTCTAATTTTTCACTGCATCTTATAAAGCTGCATTTAAAATTTATACTAGGGATTAACAGTATTGTATTTGAAGATTTCCCAGCATCAATTGAGGATTTGATGGATGCAAATTGAGTTTACAGGAGACACATTAGCTGTCGAAATTGATGGCAGCACATCTACATATACAATACTGTTAACTCAATTCTAAAGCATTTACTGGAAATTCCCTGGAGGAAGCATATATAATAACATATGGAAATGAATCTCGACAGGATTCCACCTGCGGAAAACTGTGAATCTGTGGGAGAATCACATCCCTGCATATGATCAATAATTATGGCGATATTTCATTCTTTCCCCTACTTTTTCGTCAAGCAAAAAAATTAAATACAATTTAGGAAAAACATTATTATAATAATTTTTTGCAGGGCATATTTCACATTTTTTAAATAGGAGAATCTTTATACTATGGTATGCTCTTATTTAAAAATCACAAAAAAGCCAATCAGATCTTACCTAGCAAATTACACAAAACCCCTAACAAATTTTGAGTTTAGCAGTATTACATATATTTATAAATAAATTCATTGTCAGTTTAAAAATAAAAATTCTGTTTACTTCGCAAAAAGCATGTTTTATATACAGTACAGTAAGCAAATGGCCTAAAAAGTCAAAATTTCCCAACAAACTCAACATTTTCACAAGTAATGTAAAAAAAGAATGATTTTGCCACTAGATTTTAGTTACTTCACTTATTACGTATTAATGTTCCACAGCAAATTAATGCTCTTGGTTAGATAGTTTATACTCTGTGTCAGGGTTTTCTGGAATGTGTAAATACGTTTTGAAAGAAAAACTGTCTGCATTATTTTTAAAAAATAGTGTTAATTTTGTAGATTGCAACAAGTGCAAGTAACTTGCAATAATAGTTTTTAGCAATCGCGTTGTGTTTGATGCTGCGCCAAGTTTTTAATTCTCTATGGGGATTTTACATTATAAAATTAGCCATTTATTTGCCGGAAGTGGCCAATTGCACGCGCTAGCGCAAGACCGGTAGTATACATTGTCAACGCTGCATAATAATTAAGTAATTTAATAACTAGGATTAATTAACCTGCAATAATGCTTAGTGGCGTGCCTCAACGGAATTTTAAAAATGCATCGCAAGATGGGGTCCGAATAAAAAATTAGCGCAATTTTTCAAATTACTTTATCTAGGTCAAACTTCTGCACTCCCGCCAAAAACAAAGATTGCTAACCATCAACGTTAAATTCCCACTTTTGCATGGTGTAAAGCATGAACCGTTAACCGTGGGATAATTCTTTCTTTTGATTTAAAATAAATCAAAAGGCAGAAACACGCATATAATTTAATTAAGCCCAAAATTCGCACTCCAGAAAAGCTTGACATAGAGTATAGGCCAATTGATCATGAAGTGCAATTATAACCTGTCATACATGTTATTTTTTTACAATTCCTGTATGAGTGACTTTACACCACCTGAACTACAAATTAAATCTTTTTTGGTTTCATAGACATGTAGATATTGTAAAACATTTCAAATTAATTCTTTTTCAAGATGTTACCTTCAATTAAAGGGAAATTAACCTAAAATAGGCAGGATATTCTATATGAAGACAATTTTGAAATGATCATTAAAAATAAATAAGGGCTATTCAAGAATTAATTGTATGAAGTTGCAAGGCACTTCCAAATAAAATTTGAGGGTGGGATAAAAAATAGAAGTGTTTCTGGCTTCTTTATACATTTACTTCAGGAACAGCCCTTACAAAAATGTATTTAAAATAAAACGAGTTCTATCCAAAAGTGAAAATTGATTGATTGATGCTTAACATCCAGCTGTATCCAAAACTGAGAAGCATAAGCCCATTAAGGAAGACTTAAAAGGTTTGGAAAATGGAATTTAATTCCACATTCAAAACAAGTAACCAAGCATTATAAAAATGAAAAGTTTTAAAGCTCTTATGAGATTAAATGTTTTGAAGATTGGATTTATTTAACATCAAGCACATGTATTTCTATGGACATCTGTATTTCTCCTATTCCAATGGTAATTAAGCAGTTGCTTAAATTTCTGTGTCATATTTCCCATGCAATTCCATTCATTCACACTATTTCTAGCATTAAAAATTTTTGCTTCGAAGTTACTTAAAAGGTAAGTATCATTTTTGGCATATTTCTGAATTATTCTCTACTTATTATATCTTCATTTGTTTAAAGATGACATGTCACTGTCACATAAGTTGTTGTTCGTACTACCATATTTCTTTCACTCATATTTTCTTTTCTAGACATTTCTTTTTTTTTTTAATTTTCATTTATTGCATGTGAATTTTCTTGAATTACAATGCATTCCTTGCCCATTACATGGATATGGAGTGATCCCCAATAAGGAGACTTTAAAACCATTTTGGAAGTTTTATTCACAAGAGAAAGATATTATCATTCCTCTATCAGAGGATTATGGATTATTTTTCCACTCTAAATAGTAGAATTTTCATACTTTAATAAGGCTTTCCCTAAGGCTCAAAGCTTTAAGGTTTGAAAATTTAACAATCTCCAGTGGAGCAATTTGGCAGAAGATTGATAATCTATATTTATACACTAGTTTATTGTCTACATAGTTTAACTATCTGGCTTTGTCTGAATAATAATAATTTTCAGGAAAAGAAAGCAACACTAAAGCAATATCCTTCTTACTGCTTTTTTAATCTGAGATTTAAGGTAGTAGATCTAGGTTAAGGGAGATAACTCTTGAAATCAGGAGTATGTTTTTGATATTCTGCTACATGAAG
>JARWCS010325083.1:0-12560 GCA_034783895.1 Geukensia demissa | reverse complement strand
AGTACTCTTTTGAGGTCGCTCCTTTTGTTGTATCACGTTTTAGTATTAATTGTATTTGTTGTTGGTTTTCAGTATCGATCTCAAGAGATAAATCCATTTCAACCAATTTTATAGTGTTTTATTGCTGTTTTGTCACACCACTGTGTAATGTTAGGGGAAGGATTGAGCGCTAACCAACCGGATTAACCCTGCCACATACTTATGTGCCTGTCCCAAGCCAGGAACCTGTAGTCCTGTGGTTATTGTTGTTTATTTGTCATTTATGGTTATTTGTTCACCCAATTTTGCAATAGATTAGGTCGATTGTCGTGTTTTATGTATAGTTTCACATTTTGTATTTCGGGTCATTTACAGCTTCCGTTATGGTATGAACTCTGGTTCATTGTTGAGGCCGTAATGGGACCTGTAGAAGTTTAAATTCTACTGTTATTTGGTAGGTGGCTGTCTCATGGACAATCATGCCACATCTCCTATATTTATATATTTAGGCAAAAGGTCTTATGTTGCAAATTAGACCAAAACACAAAACATGTAGATAGAACACTAACTTGAACAAGAAACCATTAACACAAATCCCATTCTACGCCACTAGAAAACAAAACGAAACCTGAACATTTTTCGTTAATATGTAACATCGATACGGTATACACAGTCATACACTCAACAGTTGGAAACAAATATCTAAATATTGGAAGCGTAAGAATCAAATCAGATCTTAACAGGGCAAGGTCGACTGTGTCTATTAAAGGAATTCGAAGATACCAAAGGGGCAGATAGAAATCGTTAAGTCGGAAGACAGACATGATCATGGCCAACAAAAAATAAAACGAAAGACAAACATAAAGGAGTTGAAACCTTACTCGTAACATACTATTAATGTGTGATTGTCCAGGACAAATGTATGTAAAATAATGAAATTACATCCGTCTGTCTTATTTGCACTAGGAATCTTTTACGCAAAAAAATAAACGGAGAAGGTCAACTTAAAATCCTTGTTGTGGTTTACTAGTAGCGACAGTTACCATATTAGTATTGTATAAATCCTGCAGTGATTGTATTCTTCAGGTTTTGATTTTCACAACGTTTTGTGACAACTGTTATTCAGTCGTCTATTGACTATGGTATATGGTGGACTCCAAAGGTCAGAACAGTAAATTCCAAGAAAAAAGAGCAATCGGATAGTTAATAAATAAGATAGATTGTCATGTATTCTGTATCCTTAAACTTTTTACCCCGTTTTAGAATATTATCAAAAATGTTTCCTTTAATAATGTAAAAAGGGAATCTTTCTTAAAATAAACACATATCTTAAGAGTAAATTGGACATGGTAGATACAAAACCAAAGGCAATCCTTTTATTTTAAGCTTATTTAATACTTTGGCACTTTCTTTCGATGTAGAAATATATATGTGTATGTTTTATGAATGGCTAACCTTTAAATTCAAGCTGATGTATCTTTTCTGTACATTCTCCAATCAATGTGTGTTGCTGTGCATTTTTAAATCAAAGAAATGGCGTCTATATATTATCAATGTTTACATTATCTTGATTTTTGGAAATTTAGACAAACAACAGTTACGAGTAAAAGGAAACAAACGACATATATCTTTGACTTTTATACCAACATATACGATCTACGAACCTGTATTTAAACCGTCATATTAATTCCTCTCACGAATTAGATTTTAATGTATATTCCAACAGTCAGTTCCAGCAAAGTGATTTTAAGATCAACCGTTTATTTTTATCCTGCTTTCACACATCTATTCTAGCATCTAGCCAATTATAGTGTTTATCTGAAATGTACATTTCCATTCCAATATATTTTCCAGCATCATCGAGTCAGATTTGCCATCTTTAAACGGACAAACAGTGTATTGATATGTTAAAAATAGACGACGGTAATATTGATCTTTATAATTAATTTCCTATCAACATAATGGAAGCTCTCGCATTTGAAGGCCTGTAACGACGTACAGATGTGGTATCGACCGGAATCGTTTTATATTACAAAGGTGGATAATGCAGTAACGGGTAGTTTGTCATTCGATCCATAAAAAGCTGGGTAAAAGTAGAAATAATGATTCCAAGAATAAGTCTTATGACCTATTAGCTTTCACTGACATCATTCAGTAAATTTGTCAATTAAAATTAAGTGTTCTTGGTTTGTATTTAGGTCTATCATCAGGACCGTGAATAGATGTCTTACTTTTTTCACATATTGTGGGCGTTGCATTCTCAAGCAGTCCCATTGTACAATGCATGGATAAATCGCATTCATGCTTTTATGGCTATATTATTTATTTCGGTGATTTTGCAGGGGTGTGTTTACGACTTCAAGTGAAACATTACCTTCAAGGGATCAATTTAAGTAAAAAATAAGCAGTCTAACAAAGTACTTATAGTTCTGTTCAAATGAAAATAAAACAAGAGGAACGCAAAGCCCAGTATCCCGTCTGTGAGTTTGATATTTGATCTTGAAAGTAAAAAGGTTTTCCAGATTTTCCAATGAACTAAGTATCGACAACGTTTGGTCAAAATCCATTGAAAAGAAATGGATCTAAGAGTGTTTTCACAAAGGGTGTTACGAAATGACAGCAACAAATCTGAGTAAGGGGAATCCAACTTTATCATGTAGATGGGCATATATATAATCAACGAAAAGGACACTATACCTGAAATATATATGCAAGGAAAATAATATTTGTTTTTATTTTTGAGTCTCTTGAAATTTATTCGAATGATGCTGTACCTTGCTTATCATTTGTTTGTATCTTTGGATGGATTTGTCTTTTCGTTATGATATTGTTTCTTCAGTGTTTTGGCTTTTCCAGATAGTTTTCCGTTTGTTTGGACTGTACCTGTATTGATAAATTTAAACTCAGAACGTAAAGTGGACAAAATGATTGCCCTTAACAATGCACTAGTACAGTCAATGAAAAATTTGTAAATTTCTCGACTTTCAATAACAAGAAGCTTACCTTGAAACAAAAACGTAAACAGACTAATGAACATAACCTCAAACCTCTGCAAGGAAGAAACAAGATTATGGATATTTAGCGCACCATCGAAAATTCAACTTTTGGCTTTGCACTTTCTATTTCAGACCATGATAAAAGCAGGTTAAACTATCTAATCATCTGTTTAAATGTCACATTAAGACATAATTCAATGTAAATCTCACTTCACAATAAAACCAAACAAAAACCCCAAAAATCAAAGAAAATGGTAATTTTTTTCACCTTTCATCTCTAAATGGTAAGAAATAAAAGACAACACTTGAAGGCTATTGTGAAGACGTATCTATGTTTAAAAACTAAAAATGGCCAGTAACAATAATATTTTTTTCTTCAAATAGTAATTTTTCAAGGCTCAACACATGGTAATATGTTTGTCGCAAAACTAGTCCAGTTTGAAACATGAATTTGCTATTTGTTTAAACCTCTGGCAAATTTCACAGCGGTAAAAAAAAATTAGACTCAAATAAAAATTTGACATCAAACGAAAATTTTCGAGTCTATCGCAAATGACAACCCAACAGTCTTTAATCTAACAGTTGACACGAAAAAGTTCATCATATTATAACTGCTATTGATTATTTTTCTAATGTAAAACACTATAGAATATATGTCTTTGTTTGGAGACCTGAAGTTGATCAAGACTACAGAAAACCCTACTATTCAAAGCTCTCATTGGGCGAAATTTTCCACCAAAAATAAATTAAATCAAATCACGGAAATACCCTTTTGTCTCTTTTAATCCTTGTAAATAAAACATTTTCCACTTCACCGAGACAATTTTTTTGTCCCTGTGAACCTTTTTATCTGAAGATAGAAAAATCTATTGACGTACTAATCAAAATAAATGTATCGAACTGTTAACGAACCATTACTCTATAATTGTCCTGCAAAATTACATTTTGGTCCCTTTGACCCCTTGAACATCGAAAATGGTTTAAGCTATAACATATTTGGTGAAGTTGGTAACATTTCTCACAGGAATTCTTTTTGACGAAAAAAAATCAATTTAAAGGTTTTCAAGTTCGAGCACTGCTTTCTTCGCTTCCTTTTTCATTCATATTGTATACCGTATTGTGTTTGCTCTTAATGAGTAATACAGGGACGGAACCTTTATTAAAATGGATAAAAAACTGTTACTAAATACTGAATATATCGTTATTTATTTGGATAATATGTTAATCTCTTTAATGAACCATAGCAAAGATAATTATGCATGAAGGGTAAACTTTAAATATTAATGATTCATTAATTTAGGCTAATTAACACTCTATTTACTTAAACATGAATAAAATAGAACTAAGGGGGTAATATCACCAACCTATAGTTTACTTGTGCAAGTTAATTTCTTTTACTTGTGCAAGTGGGATCCCTGACTTGTTATCATCATATTTACTATAAACCTATTGAAATTAGGTCTTCGACCATGAATTTAGTTTTTTTTTTCTAAGTAATATCCAGATCCTAATAGTTCAGCACTCAAAGTGAGTTTAATGGATTAGCCCCTAGCCCACAATGCCATACATTGGTATCAATTTTCATTACAATATTTTACTTTGAAACCTCTTGCCCATCTTTGCACCAAACTAATAATCTTTAAATGTTCTTCATTGGAAATTACTAAGTTTTTATACAAATATCACACTTATGTTCGTCTTTATTATATATGAGGAGAATGCATGGATGGATGGTACAACTTATAATTGATATCCACGTTGTCGTTTTACAATATGTTTAATCTAGAAGACTGCAATCATGCACTATCAACTTCACTGGACCCAGTTGGAATAGTGAAAACCAAATTGTTGATTTTTTTTTTCAAGACTTAGTGATCATTTCTGAAAAATTGTGTTGGTAAAATTTCCCCAACCAGTTAGGTGCCTTAGTCATGGGAAACTGCTTAAAGTTTGGCTTGTTGGCAAATTTGCTTTAATATCATGTCTGAAACCTGTTTGTCCAATTGGAAACCAAGTTTTGGTGGATCTACTTTTGGTGATCACCCTTCCAAATTCAATTACTATACTTTAAAAATATTGATAGCTGTGGTCCTTGTGAACAATAAAGCTTGCAAGGTACATCTGTTTTATATTATAAAATAGCTTCTTGAACCTCTCTGTTCTTACATGTTATAAAGTTCGGTTGGGTTGTGCCATATTGTCTAGACTTTTTTGAGGTACATTTACATGACTTACATCACCAAGACTTCGACTTTGAAAAATATGTCCCATTTATATCTGAATGAGATTATCGTTAATATCTTTAGACTAGATATAAGAACATCGGTAAAAATGGTCGTATTTATTTATTGTCCTAAAAAGTTAAAAACAGTAAATAAGCCCTGAAATTTACATTATAATATTATCTTGATGTCATACATTTTTATGTAATCAAGTTTTGAATGTTTTGGAAAAAGTTTTAGAAAAATCTTAGCATGGTTTAAAAAAGAATGGCTTCCGGGCCTCGACAGCTTTGACAGCTATGAATATATTTATTCTCATCATTCGTGTTTGGACCTAAGCAACTTTTATTACTTCAATATGCTTGAGAATCGTTGTACTTCTATGTTTTTTTATTTTTGCAACAAGGAAATAACCAATTAAGTTTGAAATAGCCCATCTAAAGGGAATAGCCCAATCTAAACGGACATAACTCCTGTAAAACTTTGGTATACGATTTTGTCAACCTAATGTAAGCATATAATTAGCACAGATTAATATTGATATGTTTAATTCAACGCTTAAAGAGTTTTTTATGAAATGGAATATTATAAACAGATTACTTATTTCAGAGTTATCCCCCTTCACCCAGATCTACCGACTTAGATTATGTGGCCGCCATCATAAATTTCTCTGCTTTCAGTTATTAAAGCTTCAATGTTGGTAGCCTGTAACATAGTACCAAATTAAACCCTTCTCGGATTGGCGTAAACCAGGATTACATATATTTAATTCAAAGAAATGTACCGCTCGCGGGACAGACAATTACGTACATGTACCCAACCGGAGTATCTGACCTTACTCTTATTTCGTTAAGGAGCTTGCATGGAGTCTAAGCTTCTTTTCTTTTTGTTTTCGTTTTGCCTTTTTATTTGTTTCGAGTTTGCTTTGTTGTTGTAGATTTCTCTAACAGATACATTTTTTGAAATCTACCCAAGACATTACCAGCAAACTGACTGTCACCTTAAGAATCTTGTATATTATTTCCAAAATAAAAAAAAATATTATTCACGAATTAAAAATATATACTAAAGCAATACGTTTGTCGTTGTTTTAAATATTTTGCTACATGTCCTTTTTTGGTAGTATTCAGGTAAGAGCAGTATTTTTTTACGTAACAAGACACGTTTTATTCATTTTGGGCGATTAATATTTAAATTTTTACAAGGAGTGTGGTATTCAACCCTAGACGAAGGCCATGTGGAGACCTCTAGATTTGTTAATTCCCTCTAATTTTTTTTTCGTTTTTTTTCAAAAAATGAGAGCATGAGACACTTTTCATATCAGTTCTCAAATTAAATTACTTTTATAAATATTGCATTATTTCTTATAAGTATGATAAGTGCAGGTAATCTTAATATAATCATGATAATATCGCACTGATATATCAACACATCAATCAAGGATTTTGTTCAAGGAAAAAAAATGATTTTAATTTTACTGTTTTGCCAATTCGTTCGTATTAGTATTTGCTCCCTAAAAATGTAGCAAAAAAAAACACGAAAATTCAGATTAAAGTTTAATTATGTGCACCATTAAATTGTAGATACAAAAAGGTAACACTATCCAAATCCCACTAACACGACTAAAACGAGACTGGACCACCTGGAAGACTGACTACATAGTGAAACTTCCATTGGCTGTAAATAAGGGAAAAACGCAAGGGTTATGGAAATAATGCATTTGTTAAGGAAATTCAAAGATCGGTGGTCCTCAACTTTTTAATTTTGTATACTTAAAGATTGAAATAGAAGTGATTTTAAAAATTAGCTGTTTGAAAACCCAAATTTTGTTTTTCTTTATTATGATCGAAGTGTTGTCGTCTCAGTTTTTACTGAAAACCCAAATTTTGTTTTCTCTATTATGATCGAAGTGTTGTCGTCTCAGTTTTTACTGAAGAAGTTCAACAATCTCAACACCTATATTTTTATTTTTGTTTTACAATTGCATATCAGCGTTTACCTAAAAAAAATGACCAATTAAGCAATTAGTATAGTCTAAAGTTGAATAAACATAAAAAAATTGAAATCCATATTGTCCACAAAATATAAAACCAACTTCAATCAAACTTTTGGTAAAAAAAAACCAAAAGAACCGAAGATCTGAACTCCCTACAGAAGTGTTATATCAGGTAATCCGGAGGGGTAAGCTACCTTTGTCTCTAAACCGGATTAAACAACAATAAACATAGGAAATTAAAACAAATATTTTTGTAAAGTCTCTTGATATATCATTGGTGTGCCAATGTGGCTTCTAATATAATGCTTGTACATTTGTATATATCTGTTCATCTCGCATTACAAATGATACTAATTTGTCTGCGTCACGAACCGGTTGAAAAACAGTAAAGGTTCTATAACGTATCCAAAATCAGTACCTCTATTGCAATAATATTTAAGGTCGTATAAAGCGGAAGGCTTAACAATAGCTGTTTGTTTCCCATACATTTAACGCAGTGAAAGCATTCACGACCGAAAGTATGATAAGTCCTTCGTTCGTACTATTCAGCATGTTCAGATGGACATTTCCATCGGACGAAATAAGCCCTCGCCATTCCTTTCTGAATACTCGTTCATGTCAGTTATGAAAACAATCAAACTTTCCAATCATTCAGGGGAAAACCTGTCGTATGAATGAACGTGCAAACTGCATGCTCTTCGCTGTGTTTTATACCTTGCTGTAGGGTGTGTTTTATTTTAAAACATATTTTTCATTTTAAACCAATTTATCAAGAAAAGTTTAATTTTTTCATCTGAAATATTTACTGTATTTACTACCCCTCTATAAATACTCATTATGTATTGTGCAAATGTACATGGTTTAGTACTTTAATGTTTTATTTGTTTATTTTAAAATTTCATACTTTCTCCTTATATACAAATATAAAAAAAACTGACATGACGGAAACATTAACAAACGTAAACATGGTAAAATAATTTACAACATATGCAGGTATTTAATGAAATAATCGGCTTCTTAAATTCTAATTTTAAAATAATTTTTGAATGAATTATCAAAGGGTAGTATTTGAATTCATAAAAAAATTACACATGAAATTGCGCACGACAGGACATTTCATAAGTTCGTTCCAACGAAAATGTTCGTTTGTTTGTCGGTCGATCATATTTTTGGCCGTACGTATGTTCGTTTATTCGTAAATTTTTACGAACCATTATGTGCATTTTGTATAACTGAAAAATTTAAATCAAAAATATTTAGAGTAAAATGGTGGTTGATGGTTTTTAACGTCCTACACAGCAAATTAATGCTCTCAGTCGGACGGTCCCTGGTGGAACTTTAAGGTATTAATGTAACCTGCACATGTCGTTGGAACGTAGTTGGTATAATTTGGTAGGAGGCTCGGTTGATTTGTTGCATCTTGTCGACATTCGTGGTCGTTCTTTAATACTGTGTCGTTTGTGTGATGACTTTTTGTAGCTTGCTGATTTTGTTGGACTACAACGGCACTTTTCAGGGCCACGGTGACGATCAGAGCAGACCGGTACTGCTGTGAAGTGATTTTCATGACCGCGTCCTACCTCAACACACTGCAGAAGGGCTGGTTGCCAGTGGATCACTGCGTCGAGGCGATGTAAGGAGTAGGTCATTACTTAATCACTCCACGTTTATACTACGGTCGAAGTTCCTGCTTGGCAGCACGTGTTGCTGCTTCTATGACAGCTACGTGACTGGACCAACCCGGCGGTATGGTCCCGAGAATTAATACATCTCGCCCAACCAACGGACACCACTTTAGGTGGAGTTCAACACCCTGGCGGAGAAACCGAGTAGCTTATTTCTGAACACCAGCTACTCATGGGATGGTCGAGTATTTATGGACTACTCAAACCAACGGACGTTCCTTAAGCAGTGGTTCCACATGCAGGCGAAGAAATTTCTATACCGTGCAACCCTCGGGAGTTTATCAATAGGCTATAGGTAAAAAAGTAGGCCAACATACTTGTGATAATTAAATTATCCCGTTTTTGTTCGAGCATAAGAAGGTATTTAACTTATTTTTCTGTCTTAACTGACTGTAGAAGGATACATTAATTCAACATTTTTTCAATAACACAGAAAATGTTGCATGATTTAAAGTGCCGTGAAAACAGTAGCTCCCAATATCTAGGACATGTTTGAGTACAAGTAAGTCAATATTGCACAATTATTGCAGAACCACTCCTCAGACTGCCAATGCTATCTTTGGCTTGTGAAGGTGTATTCTGATTTTTTTACTTTGTTAAATGCTTTGCTTGATAAAGAGATTAATTCTAGCTAAAGTTGGTCACTTCGATAAGTCATTTTCTTAAATAAAAGGAGAATTATTGTTGAATAATTCGTTTATCATTTGTTAATACATTATATCTTATATCGGCGCATATATTTCCATAGACACCTTAGACGAAATCAATGATAGTAAACAACAACATGGCAACACGATAAAAAAACAGCACACAAAACACCAACTGAACATTAAAAACAAAACACCAGTTAATTGTACATGTATGGAAACCACACTATATAAGTTAAAAATAAATGAAATTCTAATACAGAATATGACTTCAAAACACCCGATGTTGAACAAATATGGAAAAATTTGGGTATGTATATATGTACATTTCAAGGACTAACCTCTCATCAATAGCATTAGAACCGAAACATAGGGAGTCAAAGATCCAAATATAGCAAAAGAAGCACTCAAATCCAAACAAATCGAAATGGAAAGCCAAACATGATGGCAGGGACACCTACTAAGTGTGTTACTTTTCGAGACCTTTCGTATTTTCAATGCTTTAGAATTCAACACCGCTGTAACAATAGGTAATTTACGTTTTTTAATTACTTCTAAATTGTTGCTCAGATTTATTGTAGCAGAAAATCAATGTTAATGTATTATAACTTTTTTGTTGAACCAAATCAGCGTTACATTGTATTTCTTCAACTTCCCGGCAAAATGAAATGTGTTAGACTTTGTATTGTTTGTGGTTAATGATGTTCTTATTAAATAACTTCAGACAATTACTGTAAAGAATTCATAAAATGTGTAAAAACTGACAAGTGTTTAATATCCATTGTTTATTATGATTCAAGTGTTTCAAACTAATAAAGAAATCGTGAAGATTTTCTATTATTGTTTTCAGTAAATCATTATTGCGTCCTTTTTAAAGATCAATTTATGATCTGTCTTCTAGATGCTAAACACATATGTTGTTTTTTTATAAATGTGAATACAAAAAGTAAACTGCGAATGGCTAAGATACGTATTTTGTCAGTAATTTATAAGATCATCAATGTTTTTTGAAACTTGAAGCTTCAACATAAATAAAGGGGAAGATTAATGACACAAAAACATAACACAGAAAAACGAAGCCCCTCACCCAAGTGAAAATCCGAATGGTAAGCTTCTGGCCTACCATACATATTACCCGTGTAAGGTGAAAAAAAACAGAAAATAATAATCTTATTTAACTGGTGCAGTCACAAACTACTTTGATAGAGTTGCAGTTTTAAGCAGAGACTTCAACTTTGGAAGCATTATCTGAACACTTGTTATCTTTTTTAAAAAGTTAGAATATTAAAATTGGAACACCTACTAGAAAAGTGAAGTCACTACGTCTAATATGCTAAGGACATTCCTTTTAATCGTCTCCTTTGGATTCTGGAATAAAAGTATTAAAAATTTAAAAGACCTAACTAGCTTACAGTTCCAAGAAGAAAATCCATACGCAGTTCAATTTTTGATTAATGGAGTGTTCTGTATTATCAGGATTTTGTTGGGTTACACAAGCGAATGCACCAATACTGTTTTAGGAGGTTGCTACAAGTCCCTCTCTAGTTTTATTATGTTTTTAAAATGACATTTAAATAAATAGTTGCTATCAGACAGATTGCAGCAATCAGTGACTAATGCATCTGTCAGATAGCAACTGTTTAATTAAATGTCGTTTTAAAAACAAATGCATAGTAAAAGAAAATAAAACTAGAGAGGGACTTGTAGCAAGGCTAAAGTAAACGGACCGATGCTGTTTTATAAGATTTTTGTTTAGCTTCACAGGCAAACAGTCCTACATAGCTCCGTCAAGGTCGTTGGTTCGATCCCCGGCTGGGTCAAACCAAAAACATTAAAATTGGTATTTGCTGCTTCACAGCTAAGCACGTCAGCATTAGGAGTAAGAGCAAAGACTGGTAGACCCAGAGTCAGAATAATGTGTCTGGGTAAAGTGGCATGTCTTCCTGCGGATTGTTGCTTTCGTGGGCTAGCACGTTTATAATCCGGCTAAGCGTGTCGGTACAAAGCAGGATTCATCATCATCATTTATTAATATGCTCTCGCCCTGAATATGCATGAAATATTTGCTACTGGACGTTAAGCAACATTCAATCAATCAACTAATCAACATGTATACCAACAACAGTGTATTTTTCAAGAATTCACTAAGACAGAAAAGGAATATCTGTATTCCATACAAAACGAAAATCTGAAACAGCGAAATTAGCTATGAAAAAAGTTATTATATTACCTGATAAGAGAACAATTAAGATTTAATCTATTGCAGCATCATAATGTAATGTATAAATTAATTTGTTTTCAATAAAATAATTTTAAAAGCGAATACAAACATTATGATCCATCAAAGATACCCAAAGGTTACTAAATTTGCGGGCGTCAAAAATTGACGTCAATAATTATCCACAATCTAGAAATGCATCTGTTTACGGCAAGTGATGTAATGTGATTTTGATTTCTCAATTGCAAATCGTACATTTGATAAAAAAATCTTTATCAATATGCGTATATTTATGTTATGAAAAGTACAATTTTTAGTTTTGTGCATATAGCTCTTGAAATGTTGGTTTCATTCCAAAATCCAGTTAAACTATGCACTGATAGCAAATGTAAAATATCCTATTGTCTTAGTGCATTTTTATACCTTCGCTCTTAGACGTTAGGTCTCTATACCGTATCTGTTTATGAATATTTTTCAACCAATAGAATACAATGTATTTTGTAACCTAAAGGATGTTTTACCTTCTATATAAAATAAAACAAGCTACAAAAACAAAATTTTACTTTAAGGCTAATAGACGGTATCATTTTAAAGATTTTTTTCTGAAAGATTTTTTTTTAATTTCAAGGATGCATATGTAACATCAACGGCAATGCTAGATGTTCGGCATCTGTTTTGCAGTCATAATAGTTGTTTTGAAATTTGACACCAAAGGGGCAGACAGAAATCGTTAAGTCGGAAGACAATGCAGACAAGACCATGGCCAACAAAATGAAACGAAAGACAAACATAGAACACACAATACTACACTGAAAAC
>JARWCS010325072.1:0-12560 GCA_034783895.1 Geukensia demissa | reverse complement strand
AAGTCATCACGTCTAAGCTATTTACCAAATATCTAATCATTCCCTTTAGTGGTTGCAGAGAAAAGTGTTACGAAAAAGTGTGACGCGGACGACACGGACAACGCAAGACGACTAAAGTGATACCTATATGTCGCCCCACACTTTGTGTGCAGGCGACACAAAAATTGGATAAGAAATGAAAGTTTTCATCTACTACTAAATCGCTATTTTTAAATTATGACCCCTTTTATATTAAAATTGGCAAAAGCTACAAAAAGTGCTTGGAGTAAATTCTGTTGCATTTTCATGAGGAATCATTAAGAAAAAATCATCAAAATTTAAAATTCTACTGTTATTTGGTGGCTGATTCATGAACAATTATGCCTTTATATATCAAAATTAAATGAAAAATAAATTTTTTCCATATTATATGAAACTGAATTTTCCCCAATTTGACCCCTTTTAACGGTAAGAGATAGAGAAAATCTGATAGAGAAGATCTCATTGAGAAGAATCAAATGCAAAACTCTATTAAAATCAGACGAAAATAAAAATTTCTTGAAATAATCACATTTTTTTTTACCTTTTACCTTTTAAACAAAATTGGTCAATTCTACAAAAAATGCTTTGAGTAACTTTTGTTGCATTTTTCATAAGGAATCATTTGAAAAAACCATCATAATCAGATAAAAAATAAATAAATTCAAAAGTCAGGGCTTGGCCATTTTTGGAGACCCCATATATCTCAATATAGGTAAGAGATAGGTCATGACCATTGTGGCTTGTTATGCTGGTATTGTTATGAGAGATAAAAAAAAAACATTAAAATTGGACAACACATATATAACTTACATTTAAAAATCAAAAATACCCATTTGGTCCCTCCAAAAATCAATCCCAACATGTTTTTAATATTGTGTATCAGTGTATTAAAATTTCAAATGGATCATAATAATACAACAGAAGTTACTGAACGGAAACCTTACTGGCTACAGATGATGACAATGCCGACTACATGCCATTAGCATAATGTTACCCCAAAATTTTTGCAGTTGTATAATATAATGAAAGCCATCTTAAATAGTGACTAAAAAGGGTTTTGATATATGGTATAGTCAATTTTAAGATCATTTTTAATTTTAGCAAAAAAAAGAGTGAAATTTGGAATCAATTTATTTTTAAACCAAGACCTATTTTAAAAATCTGAGAAATGTAATTGGAATATTTTTATCACTCTTGAAGATGGTGTTAACATTTTGCATCTTGCCAAATAGGTAGATGCTATTTTCATTTGAAGAAATATAGCAAAAAAATTCAATTTGCTTCCCTACATGGAAGTCAAGATTTTAGAACAAATAATTCTCTTAAAATTACTCTATCTACACTGATAACAAAGTTATAGCATTTCAAAGTTGGGTACCTAATATTTTCGAGTTTTGACTGTTGTGCTAATTTACACAAGTATAATTGATTTCTTTATTCCACTAAATATTCTTATTTTTTCTACTGTTACTTAACCCTTTTATTTGTTTTCACTTCCCACAAAAAAAAATAGCAAGACTTTGAAAGAACTAGTAATAGATGTGGGATATTTTTTTTAACATACCCAAGAAATACCTGTTAGAATATAAAATTCTACTGGGTAGTCAACATTAAATGATTTAAATTAAAATTGCATGAAAATGAAATCAAAATACAGCATACCTATATAAGGTGGAATTTAATACTGTAATTATGACAGTGACAATAATAAATAAAAATTTCAAAATTAGCCAATACCTTGAAACCTCAGACTGTGTATTCCTTTCTCCTTCCACTGTAAAAGGTGAAGCACCTGTTAAAAGTTCATAGGTCAGGACACCTAGTGACCACCAATCTACAGCCTGTCAAAATATGTATCATATCAGTCTGATTGCTCAATCTGAAATTGAATCAATACTTGGGAATTGTTAAAATTATAAAATGAAGAACAGTAATATGAATTATAAATTTTTATGGCTCCAGAACTGCAAGTCTTTTGGTAGTTCATTGACTCTTAAAAAATCTTTTATGCATAACACATATTTAATGTAAAACAAGCTGTAATAAAAATAAATTTACATCTTCCTTTAACCAGTTTATAAACATCATAAAATAGAACATTAGAGAAATTCATAAACTATATAGGCAAACAACTTTAAGAACTTGAAGATGTTAGGGGTTTAATGCCACTTTCAACAATACTACAGTAATATCATGGCTGTCAGTTTTCCAGGTGGAGAAAGTACCTGGACAGAATCATCAAACTAAGGCAGGTAACTGACAAACCTTATCATGTGCGATGCAAGTGAAATACAAACTTTTTTGTGTGGGATAGAATACATACAAAATTATGTCCTCCACTGCTGCCCTCCACAACTTCAGGAGCCATGTATTCTATCGTACCACAAAAGGAAAATGCCCTATGATACTGAAAATATACAATCATTAGTTTAGATGCCATTTGATATAAAGTCAAGTAAAATTTTTTTAAAAGTCTGCTGAAAAAGGTCCCACACTGTCCCAAAGAATTTTTTATGAATTCAGATTACTATTCAATTATATATCTGTAAAATCATTAAACTGAAACTTTCCTCTTACAGAAAACAGTATTTTTTAAAATGCCTGCTTTGGCAAAAGTTTACAAGTGTATACTGTTGTAATTTGTGCCTCTCTTTACCATGTATGATGTATTGTTGTGTAATATTTTTTATCTATGGACACACAATTAGTATTTGGTTGCAACACTGCAATTTCTAATCTGGGCACAAGACATTTCTGTTGGTTTTGAAAAGGTGAACCTGGACATTTTAGCAGAGACTTTAATGGACAATTTTGCCAATTAAAATTGATTTACCTGTTATATGTCAAGAACAAATGTGGCATGTGAATCAAAATGATTAATGATCTCAAATGGCCATCTTTATTTTAATCAAATCAGTTATGAAATCCTTCAATTTGTAAAATTAAATGAAACTTAATTTGTTACTTATTGTAAACATACTTTGTCTGTTGGCAGGAATTCTTTACTGAGTCCAAAATCTGTTAATACAATGTGGCCATCAGAATCCAGTAAAATGTTTTCTAACTTTATATCTCGATAAATAATCCCAAGCTAGAATTAAAAGAAAGAAACAAATTGTAAAAAATAATTTCATTTAAACTTTACTGCTATGATATGGATAGCTGGTATACATTTTAATGACACCTTTTCGCGGCATAATTGAAATTTTTTCTTGAATGAATTTTTTCCTTTCCAATTCACTTTGAATTACCTCCCTTGCTTAAGATTTAAAACTACAGCTATCAGCTATATTAGATCCAATGGGTGTCCCACTAATCCTTTTGTATATTGCTCAAATAAACAACTTCACTTGTGCAACTGATTAAGAAAATAACTGCCCGATGGTTATTTTACATCCTTTCACTAATTGGTATGGTTTAATTAGGTCTACAGGTAAAAATGTTGATAAATAATCATGAGTCCCATAGACTGTAATGTTAGCATAGATGTAGCTGTAAATCAGGAGTAATAATTATGACACAATTAGAAATGTGTCAATTGTTGCTCAGTAAGGAGATCTGCTGAAATAAATTTTGGTATAGGACCAACTAAGGACCATTCCAACAAAGTTGGTTATTACTGTCTCAACAGCTTATGACAAGAAAATTCTTAGCTTTATTTCTCACAGGGTCCTATGTTTTCCTAAATATGGTTGTGGCAGCCATCTTGCATAGCAAACAGTGATGTGAGACAAAATATAAGTACAGGATCATCTAAGGACCATTAAACTTAAGTTTGGAAGCATATGCCTCACAAGTGTTTAGTGAATTTTGGAGAGTCTAATGTTAAAGTCACAGCCAGACATAATTTTGTTTCAGGACCGTTCAACTAAAGTTTAGTTGCTATTGGCTCAGTAGTTTCAAGAAATATTTTTAATATTCAACTAAACTTTCTATTCTCAGAAACAATAGCCATCTTGGTTTTTTGGTCACAATTTTGAATTGGAACAATCTAAGGACCATTCTCCCAAAGATTGGTTCCAGTTGGTCAAGTGGTTTCAAATGAGATATTTTGTAATCGTCTTTGGACAGAGTGAATAATAAAAGTAAAGAGATGGAAATGGTTCAAATGACATTTTGAGTCAGGTAGGTAAAAAAATTCATTCATTTCAGAATTTTTTTAACAGATAAAAAATAGGATGGACATGATGGCAAAACAAGTCAAAACTTTTTTATTCTGAATTTTATACATTTTTACGTTTTTTTTTTTTTTGAAACTGCTTTTGTGGAGTAAGGGGTGCACAAACAAGTGTTACTGTTAAAATTTTTCATTCCTTTTTATTACGTAAAACAAGATAACTGCAGAGTACTAATACATCTGTCCAATGACTTTAACTTGCCAGTTGCAGTTTATACCACAAGTGCATTGCCAGACGTCTGTTTTTAATTCAAACTATTTGTGCCGATTTAATTGTGTAAATACCTGATGAAGGGTCTCTAAGGCCAAGGTTATTTCTCCAATGTAAATTCTAACATCTTTTTCCTCAAACTGTTCGTATTGATTTAAATGTGTAAACAGTTCTCCACCACTCACATAATCTGTCAATTAGAAACCAATCATTTATAAAACAGGTTTACTCAAGAAGCATCAAGTTTCAATTTTTATGTTTAACACTCAAAACCCAGCCAACACAGTCTGGTGAATGCATAGTTTAAGTGTTGTGATCAACAAATTTAAACAGTTTGATTAATCTTCCACACCCCCTACCCCTGGTTCAAACCAAAATCATTAAAGCATGCAACTTTACCCAGACACATTTTTCTGAGTTATTGCTCTTACTCCTAACTGCTGCATGCTTATTGGAGAAGCAGCGAATACCAATTTTAATGTCTTTGGTTTGACACGACCTTCCACACTCAAGTGAGCATGCTAACCATTACACCACAGAGACTCTTTTTTTTCATGAGCTTGCACATTAAAAATCATGCTCAGCATGTCAGTCTAGTACAAAGTAGGGTTTATTCTTTAATATGCCCTTGTCCTGAATATATATGAAATATTTCCTGCTGGATGTTAAGCAATATTTAATCAATCAATTAAATTAAAATATCATATCCTCTTTAAAGATCAATCAAACTTGATGAGTAGATTCTCATCCAAGCCCACTCCTTGAAAAATTTTCTAAATCAGAAGTATAGAAACTTCTGTTTGAAATATCTTACTGTTTGCTTCAATTTCCCCTAAAAAAATTTTGGGGAAAAAGAAAAATAAAATCCTCCCATCTGCACTTTATTTTTTGGGGAACCTAGATGAGATTCTACTAAAGACAGTCTTAATTAAGGTGATTTGGCCTTATTACAAACATTATGTCCACTGAACCTAATGAGAAAAAATCAGCAGCTCTAGTGTATACATCAGTCCAGCTGCAAATTGGTAGACTGGCATGTTACATGTGCTGTCATGTTAAAATTAAAAACCATGGAAACAGGAAACAAGTAATGTACAAGAAACTGGCATGATTTGGTAAAAGTAACAAATGACTTCTGAAGACCACTTAGAAAAAATATGGTTCTATATGAAATATAAAGGGATCTTATCAGGTGATAAAATAAACATGGCTACTTACTGTACATGTGTAAAAATCTTGTATGATTTAGTCAAAGTTTAATATTCACAATACATGTTTAGAGGGATGGAACGATACAATGATATAATACTGAAAAGGTTTACCAAGAATGAGATGAAGTTTAGCCTCGGTTTGGAAGGCATAATGTAGTTTGACTAGAAAAGGTGACTCTCTAATGGCTTCCAACACCTGTCTTTCTGTGCGAGTGTGCTCTGTTGTTTTGGTTTTCTGAACAATAGCTGCCTTTTTTAATACTTTCATTGCATACAACTTCCCCTCATCTTTTCCACCAATTTTTCTGACAAGAAATACTTTTCCATAGGCTACAATAATAATAAAAACATTATCACAGTGACAAAAGACAAAACCTATAAGTACCTGTTTTTAGTTCCACAGTTTTTACAATCTTTCAATCTTAATAATGTAATAAAAATGTGTTGATAAATGTGCCTTAGGATAGGTCCCACATTCATTATAATTATCTTCAACCTCAGCCAAAATATAAACTTTTTTAAAAAACAATGTTATGAGATGTTTGATGAACAAACAATCTCATGCAAGCACATATAGAAATATACATGCATACAGCCAAAATGATATCTGCTTCCTGGAAGATTTTTCAGCATCTAATGTCAAACACAAACAAAGAAAATTTCAAAAAATCTTTCCACAAAGTCAAAACATACATCGATTTTTGTGTTTTATGAATAGTTTAAGTTTTTTCTTCTTTTTTTTGTTTTGTTTTTTGTTTTTTTTGGGGGGGGGCATTTACAGCTTCCCTTATGGTGTGGACTCTGGTTTATTGTTAAAGGCCGTAATGGGACCTGTAGAAGTTTAGATTCGACTGTCATTTGGTGGATGGCTGTCTCATGAACAATCATGCCACATCTCCTATTTTTATATGTACAATGACTTTTATGCTTTTTTCAGTGACGTAGAGTTAGTTTCCACATCAAATTCAACACCAATTTGAAGTTGGTGTTATACTGTATGGTATATCTACAGTATGTGGCCATAACTGAGTCATCAACTGATAAAAAGGCTGTATTTTTCATGAAAAATCTTAATTAAAAAAATTTCAGATATCAATTCTAGTCCAGTTCTGATAAAATTATTACCAAAAATCTCAGAAATGTTTAAACTTTGGTTGGTAGTTCAAAATGATTGTCTTCTATAATTTTAGATTAATCATACAATGATCTACAGGGATAAATACAAATTAAAACTTTCAACATCATTATTAACAATATAACTTATTGAATTTTAAGACAAAAATTTTAATGTTGTGTTTAACTTGTGATTTGTTACAAGTTATAATAGACATAATTATTTAAAAAAAAAACACAGTTAGTCTTTGGGACCTTTTTCTGTTTTTATTGGTGTAAATTTAATGAAAATCAGACCAGAAATGACTTCTGGAGATTTTTTTTTTAGAAAAATCATGGTTTTATATGAAATATACAGCCAATTTTTACAGCTGACTTACTTATGACTGCATACTGTATCTTAAAGTGTCTTATTGAATCATACTTTTATTCTTGGATGAAAGGTTATTTAATTGGCTAAAATTTCTCTTGACAGAAAACAAATTATAAAAAAACAAACATGGACTGAACTACAATGTGTTGTTAAGAGACTTACCTCCAGTACCTAAAACTTTAAGCAATTCGAAGTCTGCCATTCCAACCTTCCCCTGCCCTGTCATGTTAACTGTTACAAAGAAAAATCATTATTTGGAATTAAAAACCAGTCTTTAACAAAGTACAATGAAGAGGGGTGCCCTTGAACTAAACATAATGGGTTGTGGCTGTTCTAGAAAATCTCCCTATCGACAGTCCCTGCCAAAAATGCCAGAACATGTGAAAAAGCTTCAATTCATCCCCATCTTTACAGGTCATTTTTTTTTTTGGTTACTGAACATTGAAAATCCAAAAAAAAAAAAAAGAAACATAAGGCAATTTTGAAGGTAAAGGCCCTTTTATTCTGTAATATTCAAGGTTAGCAGGAACTGTGTAAACATACAGAGTAAACATTTAATGCATGCCAGGGAGGGAAAATATCAATGCACAGTAAATTCAACAAGTAACAGCAGAATGCTGTAAGATTAAGACATGTTTTGTTTAGATTATTGGCTTCCTGCTGAGTTTCATAACTAGTATTTAACTGTATCAGGTCTTATTATACAGGATTATAGAAGATTTTACAGCTGCCTGCATGTGTAATATTTGTGTATCTGTCTAATAATTATCAATTTTCATTTATTTTAGCCAAAAAGCAGGAAAATCATCCCAACAAGTGTTTTTTAGGTCTGTCAAGTAGCATTTAAAGTTGATAGTTAAAGTTTGATAAGATTCATTCAGATAAGGTGGGGTTGTTTTCAAACTCTAAGTCTCGAACTATTGTCATAATACAATGTCGCTGATGTACTTATGGGCATTTTAAAAAAACTCTGTCTAAAAGCCTAAGCTTCCACTTTTGATTTGAGAGATTAAGCATGCCTTTTTGATGATTCATAAGAGATATATACATAATATTTCCAGGCTTAATTATTTAAGGATGTTCGAATAGTTTTTCTGGTGAAACTTTGAATAAAGTGGAGTAATCTGATGAAACAGGCAATATATGAATCTGTGATTTTTGTTTCACATGGGAGAAAGGTCTCGGAAGGCGAGACAAATTACACAACAAACATGTAGTATGATCTTTCACTGTCCACGTCTAAGGTTTAGATTTAAAACTCATAAAGCTTTGTCATCCATGGGGGAAAAATATTTTTATTTTATCCACATTTTGACAGATAATTAGACTTAGTTTTTTGCTCTTGAGTATTGGTTAACCCTAAGGTTAAAGTTTTTCAAAACTTGAATAGCTTTGTCAAATCTTTATAGATTTTCATGAATTGATGGAACTTGCACAGAGGCTTCTTTATTATGCCAAGTAAAATTTTTCTTAAATTCATATATTTTTCCCTATTTTGACAGATAGTTGGAGATTTTTAATTTATTTGGATATATTTTCTGTATTTTGAGAGATGGTTGGACTACTGTTTTCAGCAGTAAAGTGTGGTTAACCTTAAGTAAAAAAATTCTTTAGCTTTGCCAACTCTTCATAAAACTTTAAATCAAAATCTGATAAGAAATTACTTCATAATATTATTTTATTTTAATGTAGTTTTATAAGGAATGAGAGGCACATTTTGAAAATTATCTTCTCTTTTGGCACAGTACTGTATCTTTGGAAGCTAAAACTTTGAAATTTTCCAGGGTAACAGTTTATATATGAGAGCAACTTTTACTTCATAGCTTTATTCCTCTACAAGAGATTAGTAACTTGTTAATGACCAGCTTATTCTTTAAGATATAACATGGTCCCTGTCTTACTTTTTGTACAAATGTGCTATTTTTTCCATTATAAACATGATAGACATAATTAATCACAATAAACTGTGTTGTATTTAATTGATTCTCTGTCATGTCTGTGAAGAATAATAAATCTGAAAGTTTTATTTTCAAAAATAAAAAAAGGTTATGAATGTTTAATGTTTGAAAACAAAGAGAAATAAAACAAAATTGAGCATTTTAAAAAAGTGTGAGTCACCATTGCCTCTTAGTCGTTAGTACGTATTTTTCAATTTTAGAAATAATTTGGGTTTAAAGTATCAGATTAAATTTACATTATGTACATGTACATATTTCCACATGCTGAATAAAAAGAATTATTTAGACATCTTTTGTCACTTCCAAAATATAATGATTTATTTGATAATAAAATATTACATGAACTTTGCAGGGCTGCATGATGACACACGATCTGTTGAAGTTGCCAATTTCTTGTACTATACATACTTATATATGTCTTTGTTTGTAGAAATTGTCGTGGGTAAACGTCATACATGTATTTATACTTTCCCATTGTTGACATTGCTTTGTCAATGATGTCGCTGTGGGCGGAAGTAGAGATTCAATGAAAATGAAAAAACTTATAAACAATTTTGATTTATCCATTACGCCTATTGCCGATATTGTTATTACAGTAATTGTCTTTAAACCTAACTTAGTAGAATGGCTTTTTGGGAATTTCAAACCTTTTTCTTTAAAAAATTCTTTTTCTTAAAAAATTTTACTATTTTTTGTCAAGAAGTAGAACCTAGTGATAAATAAAAAAAAACCATAAAAACTATAAAAAGTTCTGCCCTAACAAGATACTTTTCAGGCACATAAAAACTGTTTTTGGTGAGGGAATTTTCATAAACTGTAATTTTTTCATTTATTAAGTACAAATTTTTTTTAAAATGAAATGATATTTACCATTTACTGGTATTAATTGTTGCATATAGATGAAAAAGAAATTTGCAATAGTAAGTTGTATGTTACTTAAAAGGCATTCTACAGGGCCTTTTGTAAAACCCCACCAGAGAGTTAGCTCCCTTTTACATTGTAAATCCCAGAGATTTCATTTGCTACACGTTCATATCCCATTACAACACTATTAAAACCATAGAAGTTTCTGTTAGGACTCCACAAGATACATTTTTTCGCAAAATATTATAAAAATTGGAAAAAAAAAATTTTACTGTTGAGAAAGGTTAACAGACAGAAATGACATTTTACATTTGATTGAAAATTTAAAATTTGCTTTAGCACCCGAGAGTTGATTTATACAAACCTATCCACGAAAAGCTACCAAATGTTTTACATTGGTCCATCTGTGGGGCATATTTTAAAGCTTTTCACTATAATACATAGTTTGTTCAATCTGAACATCATCTTCATGGCTTTAACAACAACTTTCTAAAATTTTACTAGAGCAAATACTACTGCATTATCTCTTTGTTTAAATAAAAGCAACGAATTTTAATGTAAAGGGTACACTCGTTTATAAACAGGTGATGTATTAAAAAACAACTTGTAGCAACAGACGGCAACAGGGTTCTTGATTTTTGTTTTGTTTGTGTTGAAACTAACCATTCTTCAGCTCGATTCTGACTGTGTCGGACTCCGTGGAGGATGCTTCGACGTCTTCCGTCGATGCCATTTCCTTTGTTTTGCAGCAAATTCTGTTTATTCTAGTTGTAAATTTGGATTGTTTCCATCCTTATATTACTTGCTCCCACAATGCCATGCGCCTAAACCGGAAGGTAAAATTTTGTTACTTAAAATAGTAGTCCACGTGCTGTTGTTTTGGAAAGTTCACTGACAGTTCACAGGTGCTTGATCGTAATGAAATCTGGAGTAATCTTTAAAAAGACGAGATACGTCAGACTATGGCAACAAGTGGTAAAAAATAGAAAACGTATTGAGAATCACATCTGGGCCCAGTTGTTCAAAATTAAGTTCAGTGATGGATAGTATATTTGGTGGAGATTTGGACACAAGTCAAATTTTATACTTGAAATATTTATAGTTTTGTTATGCCAAATTTTAGACTTGAAATATATACAGTTTTGTTAATATTGGAAGTTGAAAAAAGTGGTTATGTATACACTGGGAATCCCAGGTATACAGCACTAGTACGACATAATCAGGCGCTTGGGGCATCTCCCCTCCCCCTTTTCCACTGTGTCCATTTTTTTTAATTTCTGGTGTAAAAATTTCGTGCAGTTATCTATTAAAACAGAATCGAAAACTGCTGCGGGTCGTTTGGTCTTTTAGTGGGTGCAAGCGATCGACCCGCTGCATTTTTCGATTCTGTAATATTTTTACACCACAAATAAATAAAAATTGAAAAAGCGGGGTCCGATGCCCCATGCGCCTGTGGCTCCTAGATTTTCTCCACTCAAGGAAAATTTGAAAATTTTGTCGTTTTCCATTATATCTGTTTTTGCTCAAAGGACTTATGAATTTTTGAAAATGAAAGTTATTTTGATAGATTTTATGTCTATTGGTATATATTTATACGCAATGTCAGTAAAAATAAGCTTGGCGGTACCAGAAAGGCAAAAATTTAGACATTGTCGGAACTTTTCACAAAAATCGACAATTTTCACATGAGCACAGGACAAACAACAACACCTGTGATATTTTTAACTCCCATTTTGGTTCCCGGTAAGATAGCTTTATCTCTTTCTAAATTCCATTTACAGATTTTGTTTTTGCTTAAAGAATAAACAGCCAAAACACGGTGTGTTTTTGTACAGTTGATTTAGGGGCTGGTTGCTTTCATCAAGGACACTGAATTGTTTTTTAAAGGCAAGACTGAAGAGAACAACCATAATTTTGGAATCTGGCGAGTTCACGGGTTCAAACAAATAAGGACCTTAAAAACATAATATAGAAAAAACATCGTTATCCGAACTATTCTTATTTATGACATTAATAGAAGTGAACCAATCATTTGGAAGATTCAGTAGTATGCGCAACTACTGTTGGGATGGGTGTTACCAAAATGCGTCTTTAAATTTTTACACTTCCACAACCCTAGCATCAAAACTAGAATTGGTAGCTTTAACATACAGATAAGATAAAAGGAATTCGAAGATACCAAAGGGGCAGACAGAAATCGTTAAATCGGAAGACAGACAAGACCATGGCAAACAAAATGAAACGAAAGATAAACATAGAACATACAACACTACACTGAAAACTAAAGCTGGAGTAACACGAACCGTACAAAAACCAGGGCGAGTTCAGGTGCTTCGGAAGTGTAAGCAACTCCTGCTCCACTAGTGGCACCCATCGTGTTACTCAACAGACAAAGCCGGTGTATAGTCTCAATCGATGTTAGTCACAACCGGTATAGGAACGGATTTGTATTCACGACAGTGGGAATACAACATTGTCGTTTGTGAAATGGATATTTTGTACCGGTCAACCAAATCATGATGGCGACCGAAAAACTTCCGGAGTGATGACTCTATTCTTTCCCTGAGAAACCCTTGGCTCAGTAGCTTTCTAGTCAGCTGCAACCCTCTATCAATAAAATCCTGATAGGAAG
>JARWCS010325062.1:0-12562 GCA_034783895.1 Geukensia demissa | reverse complement strand
TTTTGTAATTGTGAACGGACGACGGACGCCAAGTGATGAGAAAAGCTCACATGGCCTTTTAGGCCAGGTGAGCTAATAAATGAAATCAAATCTTTTAAAAATAAAAAAATTTAGTGTTTTAATAAGAAAAATTTGTTCAAAAAATCAAGCCATCATTCTTAAAGCACCATCAAGTCTTATAACTTCTCCATTCATTATTGGGTTTTCAATCACACATTGAACCATATGGGCATATTCATCAGGTGTGCCCAAACGTTTTGGAAATGGAATTGTTGTTGATAGAAAGTCTTTGATCTTGTCAGGTAATGAGGCCAATAAAGGTGTGTCAAACAAACCTAAAAATAATAATTATCATAATGCTGAAATGCTTTAAAGTCATATTTGCATTGTCTTAAGTTTTAATATTCATGTGTAATTGCATTAAGTATTTGACAAAAAATACAGTTTATCTAGAAAACAATTGCACTAAAACTACTATGAGAAGCAGGACAACAAATCTTTAAAGTTTGTATTTTTTGTAACAATTTTTTTGTAATATCAGACTGAGTTAATTTTCTATAATTGTTACATGAAGCTCATTCAGTTACCTATTCAAATTCATGCTCTTTGTGTCATAAATGATGTCATAACACAGAATAATGAAAAACTTTGAAACTTAACCATCGTTCTATTTGTTTAATTAAGGTTTAACACCACTTCCAACAATATCACCGGTTTTACTGGTGGAGGGAGCTGAAGTACCCAGAGAGAACCACCACCCTTAGGCAGGTAACTGACAAACCTTATCACATGAAATGCAAGTGTAAATGCTAAAACTCTAATCTTCAAAATATTTCAAGTATTCCTATTGTTTGTTCTGCCTGTTAAAATTACCCCCAGCTGTTATACCGGATATTTCCTTTGATTTTTGTGATATGAACATTTAAAGATATTACATGGGTATAATTTACTGGTAATACCTATGCAACATTTAATATTCATAAGTTTTAAAAAAAAAAGGTCAAAAGGCAAAATACCTCAGAACGTGTTCCGTGTTAAAAGCACAAGTATTTCTGGATTGAAGGGGGCATTTTATAAACTGAAAAATTGAATGAAAGTCTGGTTTGAACAGTTATAACTTACCAGGTGCAATTGTCACCACACGAATTCCTTGTATTGATAAATCTCTAGCCAAAGGTAATGTCATGCCTACAATGGCCCCTTTACTAGCTGAGTATGCCGCCTGGCCTATTTGACCATCATATGCTGCCACACTAGCTGTGTTGACCACAACACCTCGAAATCCATCTTGGTTTGGTTCATTTTTTCCTATCAAACCCACAGATAGTCTGATTACATTGAATGTGCCGACTGTGTTGACCTAAATTGATTATTGAAAATTGATTATTACAAATCTTACTGAAATAATAGTCTCTGCATATTATTATTACACTAAGATCTCAGTCACGTGAAGATACCTTTTTGATGTACTTCAGTAAACCTTTTTCATGTTTAAATTGTCCTGATGACGACGCTCTAAAGCGTCGAAACTAGTCGATCTACCAATAAAAGATACCTGCATCTTCTAAAGTGTTGTGTCCTTTGTGTTATATAATTTATTTGTTGTAAGGACACCAGGCATACCTTCGGTATCCACTTCAGAGGATCTTACGAAACTTGACTCTACAGGCGTCGGTTCACTTTTTTGCTTTATTTAAGATCTCAGAGTAAAATGAGTCAATTGTAAATTTTTTTGGAAAAGAAAAAATCATAGTGTCAAAGAATACTGTATTGTACTAAAATTTTGTATTTTTTAAAAATAATATTGATAAAGGAATCTAATAGTTCAATTTCTTATAATAATTCCTCAGTTGAATTGTAATATAAAAACACAGGTTTGTGTGATAACAGATGTTTACTTTAATTTCAATAATACTGAACAAACTTTATTAGTAGCTTTTATTCCAGGCTCTTTAAAAATGGGCAGTTTCATTTTTTAATTTTTCTAAAAGAAAATGTCATATTTCATATTAGAAATACATTTGCTTTGTATTTTATTCAAAATTTCTGTGAAAATGAAGATTTTCAGTTTGGGAGCAAAAGCAAATTATTCTACATGATTCTGTTTTGGTGACAAGAACTTTATGGAAATCTTTCTTCATAATAAGTGTGGACAGAGAAATGTCTTGCCTGAAAATTGTCTTCCTGACTAACATATGTTAATTGACGCAAAACAAAACAGTTGACCTAATAATCAAGTCAACAGGAACATTTTGCCTCAAACAAATTTCATAAAAAATTGTATAATAATGAATAAGCATGTCACCTTCTCTTGACCTGTCATATGTAGCTGCTGAGAAAAACCTAAGGACAAAAAATTAACCAAAAACTGGACCATAAAAATGGGGTCAAGGTGCCATCACATACTGAAGACTGACATGGACACTTAAGAATGAATAACCACCCTAAACATTGTTGGCCTGTCAAGTGTAGTTACAAAACAAAAGCTTAAGCATGATCATTTGTCATACGGTAGACTGACAATGAATAAGGACAAAATCGTCAAAAACATGAAAATCACCAAAATAAAGATTTCCCATATTATACAAAATTGAATCCCCCCCACATTTTGACCCTTTTTAGCTTGATAATGGTAAGAGATAGAGATAATCCATTGACTACTCTGAAAGCTATAACTGAGAGGAATCAAATGCAAAAACTCCATCAAAATCGGATGAAAAATAAAAAATTTTCATTTCCTGCAAAATCATATTTTTTAACCTTTGACCCATTTTATATAAAAATTGGTAAATGCTTCAAAAAATGCTTAAGCAACTATTGTTGCATTTTTGATGAGGAATCACGTAGAATAAAACCTATCAAAATCAGATCAAATTAAATTTTTCACCCACTTTTGGAAATGGTAAGAGACTGACAAAATCTCTTAACATACCATCAAAATTGGAAGAAAAATAAAATTTCTCATCTCCTGCAAAATAGCATTTTTTTAAAACCCTTTAATCCCCATTATACAAAAATCAGTTAATGCTACAAAAAAAATTATTGGAGTAACTTTTGTTGTATTTTTCATAAAAAATCAATTGAAAAAAAACCATAAAAATCAGATGATAAATAAAAAAGTTTCAAAAATAAGGGCATGGTCATTTTTGGACTCTGTATATCTTATTAACGGCAAATAATGGATCACTCCAACTGACATTTCCATAACATAATATGACTGCAAAATTTTTGTAGTCCTTTAATTACATTCATCTACAGATTACCTACAGGCCTTGTGCAATGAACAAGATCCACCCCATCAGGCAAACAATAAAAGGTCCTTGTTAAAGGCAGATCCAGGCTTTTGGAAAAGGGGGGGGGCACTTTTTGTTGACGTCTTAGTTCATCAATTTTCTCAATTTCTAATGGAGATTAAGACAGAAATTTACCCCATCTTTTTCCTTTTTGTGTTTCAAACAGGGGGCCCGGGTTACCCTGGCCACTTGGATCGACCCCTGCCAAGAGCTCGTATTATTCCAATGATTTTATTTTCCTTTTAACATTAAATATTTCTGCTCTATTTTCAAAACTAATGATTTTTTTAAATCTCTTTCATTTTCAAAGAAAAACTTCAATGTAATCTTTGTAGGTACATTCTACAAAGTCTAACAAATCAAAAGCCATGAAAATTTGATGAACAAATTTAATGGCAAACAATTTTCATCAAAAGAAATTAAAAAAATATATATATTCCCACCAAAACTATCAAATCTTAAAAATGTATTAATAATAATAATATTGATATTTCAATTTCACAGGACTAAAGAGTGTATTTGTAAATAATCAAATTTTAATAGGAAACTGTTAGCAAATCATTGATTTGATATCTATATTCTAATAAACACACTTGTTACCATTTAATGACCTTGAGAAAAAGTCATTTTCCCAGTCAATTTAAAGCTCATTACGGTCTTTTTACCATGTAATTTTCAAAAATATTATTCAGCAAATTTTTAATTTTATTTTCAAAGTAAGTCTTATCATATGCTTGTTAAGTGAAGTTCGGAGGCATAAACAAATTTTACAGTTAAATATGCACAGTTATGGAAATATGCTTTTGATTAATACAAGTTAAAAAAAAAATGAAATCAAAATTTGTGAAATACTTTGGTTTACAAAATTTACATTCAATGTATTTTTTTCATTTCTGAATACTTATCATGCTTATTAATGAAACAAATTCCTGTTTTGTAAACTTATATATGTTTCCTTACATGTTTTTGGTTTAAGTTATCTGAAATCAGTTGGATGAATAAAAAAAACCCTGTTGAGGGTAAATGATAGACCCTTTTACTGTAATTGCGTTCCTGAGCCTGACGCTTGCGTTGATACAGCTTCCGGGTGTTAGAAGGTACACGACACAATAGTTTTGACATCACATTTAATTGTTCGTTGATGTCATTTTTGTGGGAAAGTGTATCAATTTACACCCAAAATAACAGGAATGCAGTTACAGTAAAAGGGTCTATTTGTGGATGGCTTTCTCATTAACAATCATACTACATCTCTCGTTTTCATTCAAAAGTCCTATCAGATATCCTTCAGACAATATTTAAGATAGCAGAGTTTAAGAATCTAACTTGGAGTTTACATGGAACTGGGGATTGAGAATCTGAAAACTAAAGGATGGTTTAAATTGGAATGGTCTGGATGTAAATCAGCCTCTTTGCTACACATACATTAATACATGTCCTTTTCTATATCAGCACCGTTATCATTCCAAAAATCTGTTATCAGTTTGAAAAGGCAAAATTATCCCAATTGCCTTGTCCCCAAAAATATATTGATTGATTACTGTTTAACGTCGGCAATATTTCAGCCCCAAAATATAAAGCTTAGAAACTTCACATACCATCTGGACATTGATAAAATCTTTTAAACTGTGAGGAAGTTCCTTGTTAAAATTATACACTTTGAATGCAACCCCAGTACCAGCACAATTCACGGTCACATCCAGTTTCCCAAATTTCTCTTTTGTGATCTCTAAGGCTTTCTTAACATCATCTTCTGAAGTGACCTAAAATAGAAATCTGACTACATTTGTCTGACAAATTATTCTATAGGATAAGTATGACTGTTTTTTTTATCTTAAATAATTATATCATATGTCTGCTTTGCTGAATCACTGTTGTAAGGTTGGAATAGGTGTACTTGTTTCATTTCCTCATCCCTTTGTGTAACTTTAGCCTGTTTAGTTTTGCTTTATTAAAAATGTTATTATATTGTACATGGATAAGAGCTGAATTCATTTTTAAAAAGATTCTATAGGTGTGTTAATACACTGACAGAACACATAATTTTGATATGAAGAGCTTCTGCATGTTATGAAAAGAAATAATCTCAGGTGCCAATAAAATGCCTTGGAAATAAAAGCCACCTAACATTTTCCTAATCTTAAATTAACAACCAAAATCACTTTCAAAAATGCTTAGCACATCTAATGTGATATTTGGTTACTAGGTGAATATTCACAAATAATCATGCTGTCTGTTTCACTAATTCAAGATCTTACATCTGTTGGAACAAATACACAGTTATCTCCCATTTTCTCGGCTACGTCTTTTCCTGGTGAATTTGGAAGATCACATATCACAGCCTTAGCCCCTTGCCGTATAAATCTTTCTGCTGTTGCTCTACCAAGTCCAGATGCCCCTCCTGTCACTAGTCCAACGAGGCCCTGACAATAAAAAAATGAAATAACAGTCTGCCTAAAACAAACATTAATCTGAAGTGAAACAATAAGTTGAGATTGTTTTGGACCCAAAATCCCCGGAGATTTATCATTTATTTTTAATGTGGCTCTTAAATATATGATTTTGCATAGGGAAAAAACTCCTACAACATGTACAGTTGGTCAATTCACAAATGGAAAGGGGAGACTTTTATGTACATATTGAAGCACAAAAAATGTAAGAAAGTGACTTTTTGAAAATTATTTCCCTACAAAACACATAAAACCCTTAAAAATTCCAACAGTTTTTGTACAGTGAAAACAATGAACCTCCAATATCTGTTGAATAACATTGACTTTATAAGTTATATATGCAGTGATGTTTGTTTTTATCTTCTTTCATGACAATTTATTTTACTTCCCTTATTTAACCCCCTTTCATAATTCCTATTTTATTTCAATCATGTAAATGTAAATTATCAGTCAACAATTTGGGAACTTTTACTAAAAGGTTATAATTTACATTCTATAAGAAAGTTGGGCCTCAACAGTTTTTTGCTGGTTGTGTTGTTCACAAAGACATACATGTGTGTTTTTTATCCACAACCCCTTATTCCATAAAAAAGGGACACTGGACTCCTTGACTCACAATGCATGTGATAGGGTTTGTCAGGTACCCACCCACACTAGCTGCACATGATATTATCTCCCAGTAATATGGAATTTTATTACATTGCCAAGCTTAGTCTGCCATGGTATTTTGACCTCCAAAATGGGATTTGAAGCACAATTCAATTTATTCTCAATAAACATGTTCAATATATTTTTGTGCATGGTATTCTAACCAAGACAGCATGAAATTTGGAATTTTGAAAATTGAAAGTTTGGCCTGCCATGGTACTTTGAACCCTATCATGATATTTTGAACCCCCTCACTCCATTACAATCTAACAGTACTTTTTAAATTTGATTTTGCCAGTTGCATGTGGTGTCACAGTAATCCCACCATAAATCTGACCCCCTTCATCCCAATGGATTTTGAACACCCCCGCTATATATACCGAAAAGAAATAGAAACTATTTTTCAATAATGGGGTTCTGAATATGGAAGGAAATTAACACTGGGTTCAAGTTTCTGGGGTTTGAAATATAATAGGACAATATCTTCCTCCTAGAGTAAATTTGATTATGATCAATAATATTACATAAATTGTGCAGAAAGTAGCATTAACCCCCATTTAAACAAACTATTCAACAAATGAATTTAAATCTTAACAATAAAAGGGAGACAAATCAATAAATTCAAAATGTCATCCAGGAATATTCATGATATTAACTGTTTAAAACACAATTGAATAAAACCCCAAAAGAAATTTCAACGACCTTGATCTTGGATCACTGACCTTAAAAATTAACTTCATAAGTTCACATGTCCTAATTTTTGTTGCTACTGGATGAAACACTTTTGATCCACTAGATCCAATAGATGTCTCAGCAAATAGGAAGTAGACATATGCCGGACCTGAAAAGGGGAGACATGGTACAACTCACCATGATAATGCTTCAGACCAAATATCAAATCAATTCCACATACACAAGCCAAGAAATATTTGACGAATATTGACAGAACTATGGACTACGTATGCATGTATGTAAGGACTGAGAAGGGTAAAACTTCACGCCCTTGTCACCTAAATGCAAGGGCACAAAAACATCATAATTAGATGAGAAACAAAAATTTTTAAAAATTGTCAAAAATATGGGTTAAATATCAGAGAGACTGAACTCCAACCACAAGAAAAATCCCTTTTATCTTGAAAACAGTAAAGATAACAAAATAAAAAACCTTGAGCTTGTAATCCATTGATAATTGTTTTTCTACAGGTGAAATAGTTTAACATTGGAATTTCAAGCATTAGCCAGAAATTGAATATAAAAATAGTAGATGTGGCATGATGTCTGTGAGACAGCCACCCACCAAATGACAGTTGAATTCAAACTACTACAGGTCCAAAATGGCCATACCATAATGGAAGCTGTAAAAGGCCCAAAATACAAGATGTTGAACTATTCATAAACAAGGACAATCCACCTAATCTATTGAAAGATGGTGAACAAATAACAATAAATGACTAATTAAACAACGACAATCACTGAACTACAGGTTCCTGGCTTGGGACGGGCACATAAGTATGTGGTGGGGTTAAACCAGTTGGTGAGTGCTCAACCCTCCACCTAACCTGGGACAGTGATGTGACAAAACAGAAATAGAAACACACTTTAAAAATTGGTTGAAATGGAATTAAAACTTGAGATCGATATAGAAAACCTTGAACAAATACGATGTAAAAAAATATGATACAACAAAAGTATCGTTCATGAAAGAGTACTCACAGTTGCCGTCTGCTAGTTATAAACCAAAAAGCAACTGATCAGGAAACAAAAGTTTTCCTTTACTATGGTGTCAATATACACACGTCCAACTGAATGTATACATATCAAGACAGTAGAAAATAGATTTTGATAATCAATGTCTAATGATGTTAGATTTCCGTATTAAATTCTTCAGCAGAGTGATTTTTCCACCAATCCCACCATAAATGTAATTACAAAAGAATTGGAAAAAATCAAATCTGTTGACATTCTACATGTTAAACAAACAATTTTTAAATGCACAAAGAGAGACAACTCAACCTGTTCAGATTTGAATTAAATTCATATTTTAATAATGAAATTTCCTACCCTTACATGTAAATGCAGTCTGGTATTATTAACAAAAAAATGATAAAATCAAAGGCTTGTTTGCCAATCAGTTATCTAAATCTAAATAAGATGAATTTAATTCATTTATCAGAAAAAATTATTTTACACTAAATTCAGCTGGACATGTTTAACTGATCAGTTGAATAAACTGTCTGAGACAGTGAGTACTTTATCAAAGTTGATCCGTCTTGTTTGTAACTGTCTTTGTACTGTACTGTTAATTGACTTAAAGATTTTAATCCAATACAACTAATGTTTGTTTTTATGTTGTTTTGTCACACCACTATCCCAACTTAGGGGAGTTCGCCATTTTCCTCTATATTTTGAAGTTCTGCTTTAGATGTGTGCAGCCTAAACACATGCAAACTCGTAAAATTCAATACTGGTTATACCTGCATTATACATTTCTATATACTTACTAACTTTGCTTTTTTTAAATAGACAAATATGCCTGAATTTTTCTAAGATCTTAAAATATCAACAATAACAATGAATTGCTGAGTTAATTCTGATTCATACCTGTTAATACATGCACAAATTGGTACATGAATGATTTTATTTGAATGTTATTCAATTTAATTCCATAGCAAAGCATGGTTTTTATGGTTGGAATATTCCAAATGGTCCAGGTAGTAATTTGTTGTTAACATTGGGGTTCTGAAATCAAAGAAAAATTTTGGTATTTTTGTATGTGTAAAAATAAACAAAAAAGTGGGTCAATGCATTTAAAATTGCACAGATTGGATAATACCAGTAAAGTATTAAAACTCCAGTACTGTTCCAAAAGTGAAGACAATTGTCAAAATTTTCCTCTTATTTCATATAAAACAACATTTTCTCAAAAAATTACTTTCTTATCCAAATTTTGATAAAATTTTCACCACCAAACAAAGAATTTAAAACAGTTTATTTGTTTATTTGGATAATATTATTTGTTTTGTGGTGTTTCAGAATCAGTTATGCAAACACAAAGAAAACAAATAATGTCATAATTTTACCTACTTATATAGTAAAAAGTGACATTAAAGATTCAATTCTGTGCTTGAATGATTCATTCTCAAAAAATTAATGTCAGAAAATCATATCCAAATAAACATTCAAACTGTTATTGGTGAAAATTTTATCAAGATTGGGTAAGAAATGACTACATTATAATGTTTTGAAAAAATGTGAATTCATATGAAATAAGAGGGACATTTTGAAAATTGTCTTCACTTTTGGCACAGTACTGTATGTGTACTAGTCATGGCTGCTACCTTCTTTTAATATTTTTTGCTATTGAAGATTATTATTTTAGGTAATTATACCCAAAGGAAAGAGAGTTTGTGGTGTGGTGAAATGAATGAGTATCACTTGACTGTTAAATTCTTCAGTTGTTTAACATTAGAACCTTGCTATGCTGCTCTCCTATGCAAGAGTAAAAATGTGAAGTTGATTGTATATACATATCAACATAAAAAATAACACTAAACTGTATGTTAGTTTGTTGGAAAGGGTAAAAATGTTACAATAAAATGTATGAAAGAAAAATTGTCTGCCATATTCATATAAAATAGTGTTTATTTTGTAGATTGAAAAACATCAAAGCAAGCTGCAATAATACTTTTAAGCAATCACAATGTACAGAATTTTAATTTTCTTCAGAGATATTACATTGTAAAATTAGCTATTTCTTTGTCTGAAGTGGCTCTTTGAACACACTAGTATGAGACTGTGAGTGCACCTTGTGAACGCTGTGTACTAATAAAGTAATTAAACTATGATTAATTAATCTGCAAAAATTATTTGAGGTTTGCCTGGCCTGAGGAGTTTGAATCATGATCATTGTTGCATTTTTGTTTTTGAGGACTCCATATAGATCTTGGTTACATATTGAAGGCTGAATGGTCAGCTGTTGATAAAAAAATTGTCATGAGGGTGGCAGTCTATTTAACAAATCATACATTTACATGTAGGCTCTATACATCTGATAAAGTGATTCCAATAAAAATTGATTGTACTTAATATTAGTTGGAGCCATTTAAGGCCCAAAGCTACTAAATTGAAGTTACGTATGCTTGTTTTATCCTAAAGCATTCCCTAAATCTGCTGACATTATCTTAATCACCTTTAAACAACCGATACTTGACATTTTCCAGCAGTGTACTGCACGGTCAGGACAAGGTTCAATTATGATTATCTCCCCTTCACCAAAACTGGCAAAAATAAGTATCCAGTCCTTTTCTCAAATAATAAAAGAAAACTCTTTCTTTTTAATATGCAATGAACCAGCGAAATATATTTCTTTATGTGCAGAGTATTTTGCTGTGTATAACTTGTTAGAGTTTTTGAAGAGTTGTATATAGTCCTCTTGTCCTGTAACAGAAAAAAATAACCTTTTATTGCTTTCAGAAACTCACTCTTCAAAGATCACCAAAATATATGGATCCTTGTGTAAAAAAATAGAGATGATAGAGCTAATTTATGTGAAATCCGTATTAGTGCTCATCCATTGATAATTGAAATAGGAAGGCGTTTGAATAGATTATGTAAACCCGGAGCAATTATAAAGTCCCCGTATAAACTAAACATAGTTGAAGATGAAAATCATTTCCTCTACACGTATAACACTAATTATCAAGAGAAATATTTTTATGGAAAAGTGCAAAATAAGTTGAATAAAACAAATAAAGTTAAAATAAAAAATTTACATGATACATAAAATATCTTTTAAATAATAATTGTAAAATTGACCGCCTCCTTCTATCAAACTGTTAAATATCAGGAGCAAGAAGTTATAGTTAATGTAGTTCATATATTACATAAGCACATTTAGGTCTTACAGTTGCATTATTATGTAATATCTAATGGGCCTTAACAATTTATTGATGATAAAAGTATGTGTATTTTGTTATTCTATTGCCATCTTACCTGTCGTCCTGCAGCTACATTGTCTGTATAACGACAGACATTTTGGTGGGCTTGCTGTTTTATGCAAAAAATGCTATCAAACCCTATGTCAAAAATGCCCTGATCAAGCTGGAGAAAAACAGTATTATTATAGATTTGATAAAGACCTTTAACTGTGCATAGTTGACAACACACCAACGGGCTCTTTGTTCACAAAGATGCTAGAACATGTGTGCGTGGAAAAGATATAAAGCTTGTTCGGTGTGCCCATGTTTGAAGCGACGTTTCAGATTTTAATGAACGCAATCTCGGTATAACTGAAAAATTGTTAAGTCAAGGATTTCGCTACCACAAATTGATTAAAACATTCACAAAATTCTTTCATAAATATAACGATTTGGTATCAAAATTTGGATGTCTAACTTGTAATCATATTATAAAACAGGATATCACATCCTACTTTTTACGGAAACGTGGTAAATAAAGCTCGGTAATCATGTTAATTTAAACAAAACCCAAATGGTCTAAAATACATTGTAATAAACTTATCCGTAAAGGGTATCGTCACAGCATTATTATAAAATCCTTAAATATGGTTTTTATTGGTGCTAATAATGACTTTCTTGTCAATAGCTTAATACGTAACTAAACAGTTTATACTTGTTATAATATTTTCTACTTCCTCTATACATTTATCTATTTTATATTGGCATTTGCACAACTCATGTTTTCTTTGGCTTCTAATGATATTTAAACACTAAATCCAATTAGACGTGTTTATATTGACACCGTAGTGAAGGAAAACTTGGTTACCTGATCGGTTGCTTTTTGTTTTTTTTTAACTAGCAGACAGCAACTGCGAGTACCCTTTGAGGTCGATACTTTTGTTGTATCTTGTACTTAAGTTTTAATTGTATTTGTTATTGGTTTTCAGTATCGATCTCAAAATTTAAACTCCATTTCAACCAATTTTTATGGTGTGTTTTTATTGCTGTTTTGTCACACCACTGTTACATGTTATGGGGGTGAGCGCTCACCAACCGGTTTAACACAGCCACATTCTAAATGTACCTGTCCCAAGTCAGGAATCTGTAATTCCAGTGGTCAAATTATCTGTTGTTCTTCATGTTTTATGTTCATTTCTATTGGCGACACATTGAGCTAGCTTTTGCGAGCATTCTAATTCTTTGGTCTTATTGA
>JARWCS010325051.1:0-20885 GCA_034783895.1 Geukensia demissa | reverse complement strand
TGATAAAAATTTCTAAAAATTTGATATAATCTCAGAATATGAGTAAACTTTAACTGGTAGAAATTTTATTTAATTTGCGCAGGTGCGATTTTTTTAATTTAATTTTATTTTTACAAAGAAAGCACTGTAAATTAATTGTGTTCTCGGGCCATCTGTCGTAAAACCGAAATAAAAATTTTATCATGTCTTGTTACCCGAGACCATTGGTTAATTTTACCATCAAAATGAGGCAAATTTACAACGTTGAACAAAATTAACATTACAACCCATGGGGAAATTTTTTATTTTAATTTAAAATAAATTTTTAGCTTCAGCTTCAGCTTTGGCCAAAAATTAGAATTCCACGACATATATTATTATATATTTCACTGTAAAACTAATGATACAGGTTCACTTTTGTTGTGGCAAAATTCGTTTGGTGTACTATAGAAACAGCTTTCTTCCGTTTTAAGTTCATTTCAATTTTTTGCAAAACTGTGAATTTATTTATAAATTAGTAAGCACTGTTTTTATATACATGTAATTAAAATATGGCGAAGATGAATATTCATTTTTCCTTAAAGATAATTAAAATTTCCTAAATTGAGAGATGAAGCCAATTAAAGGCACCGATTGTTACGAGTTTTGTTTGTTTTTTTTCTTAATAAAGCCATTCAATATCTATAAATTTACTAACTGTGAAGTAGGTTGTTGACTGGGGCACGCAGTCTAAACGGTTCAAGTAGGATTGTAGTTAGCTCTTCCTATAAATACATGTTTTTTACTTGTCTTCTTTAGACTGTTAGATTTGGATATCTCAAGAATGGAGTGACTGTCTGAAAAAATATAATATCGTAAATAAATGTGAACAGTAGGGATCGGTGAGGTTTATGTGTTCTTGTCGGATATAGTCTAGAATTCAGCGACCCTAATGTGCTCTTGCACTTTACTCTGAACGAACATTAAACGTGTATTGATTTCCGCTATTATTTCCAGTAAAGCTGGCATCTGTGTATTTATCCATGGAAGTATAATATTGACAATATTATACTTCCATGATTTATCGATCATTTTGCAAGTTAGCTTTTTCCGATATAGGCATGACAGGTAGGTCAATATTACTTCATATTAGAGGAGTCAAAATTACACTAATTATCAAGGTTGTCGAACCTGAATTTAAGTGGCACTCAAAGGATACAAAAACTTTGTTCTTTATGAACAGTCGGCTTTATACATAGGTATTACTTAATGTCTTCGTTGAAGGAGAGTTGATCAGTAGTTTAATGATGCTTGGCTACTTCCTGTTTTATTTATTTCTTCAATAAAGCCAACAGGTTATATCTTGTACTATGTCAATTTCATTTCCTTGCATGGTTTAGGGACAACATTTTTTTATATTTTAACAAACACCTAATTTCGATAGCATGTAGTATAAAAATGAAATGAGGTCAATGTCGAAAAAAAATTAACATATTCGACACAAACTGCTGTTGGGAGATGTAGCTAAGTGGTAGTCATGGTGGTATGCATGTGATGGAAGGTACCATGTAATTTACAGAGTGGAGTCTTGGAGTGGAGTTTGGAGTTTGGAGTGAAAATTTGGAGTCAGTTTTTGGAGTGAAAAAGTTGGAGTTCATTTGTGGAGTGAAAATTTGGAGATTATTTTGGAAATATTTCTAAATAATTCATAAAAATTATTTGATTGATTTGTTTTGATTGATATAATTAACTAATACAGGTGCAATCGAGAAAGTATAAAAGTAATATTTTCTTAACAGAAAAGCCGTAAATTCTATCAGCATGCACACACTGACATATTGATGAGAAGCCCAGTCTGAAAGTTAATGCCAATATCTTTATTTGTTTAATATTATTATCGCATCTGGCTCTACTTATTAATCTAGGATAAAATATCATAACAACAATTTGACAAGCTCATCGTTCAACAGTCCCATTTTTATGACATCGTAATTTTTATGTCTTAAACTGAAATAACAACTGAGAATTAATGTGACAATGATTTTTTTAATATAATATGCACTCTGTACGTACAATTTGTTATTTTTTTAACTTTAATGAATAAACCGGAAGATGAATTAGGTAAGAATAAAATATATTTTAAATAAATGCAGTTTTAGAGGAATTTTAATGAAAACGTTTGCAAGGTTATGCAATTAGAACAAGATTGAAGATCGATGGCGCTCTTTTTTTGTCACAAACTTTTCATACAGTAGCTAAGAAATCGAAATTGAAAAGGAGATAATTCAGGGACGTATATAACAGATCTGTTATATATGTCCCTGGATAATTGTACAAACAACAAATTCAAATGAACCCGAATACACCTTGCAGTCTTACTTAGGGGTGCAGAACACAAAAATTTTAGTGACAGAAAATCCAGAGATATCGCTTCTAACATTTTTTTAAAAAATCATGATTTCCAGAAGGTATTATTTTTTCCGAAATTTAAGCACTGTATGACACTCAGCAGAATTGAAAAGTACGTAATTTGCCATTATACATTCAAGTATGATTTTAATATACTGCAAAACAAAGAAAAACAAATACTTTGAAATGGTGTCAGTGGAGATAATTCTGATTTTTTTACTCTTAACAGCAAAACTCGTGTATTTTTTCTTCGCCTTTCCTGTTATTTCCAAAGAATTTCGCTGTGGTGGGTTGGCTTCAGAAAATGTTTTCCTCATAAAGCTGGACATTAGAATATTTTTTCGGGAAAAACCATAACCACCACCCCCAATCAAAGTTAAATGGTCATTCCCTTAGACGTGTATTCAAGCAAGTGACAAAGAACAAGCCGTGGGTATGTCTCTATGAATACTACTGCAGCACTGTGTGATAATGATGTAAAAGTAATTTGTTTTCCATCTACATTCTGTCTCAAAATAATTTTGTTTGATTGGTTTAGAATACATGTACATATATATACGTTTACCTTTGATTATATTCTGCAATTCACATGGAAGCACCGTTCGCTTTTTATTGAAATCTCCCATAAAAATGTCGTAGTTGGTGGAGTACATATCATTTTAAAATTGTTTTAACATTAGATTCCTTGGGAACAGTAATCATTTATTTGACAGTTTAGAAACCTTGATGTACAGGATAACATCTACAACACAGGTACTTGGCCAGATTTTTTATATGCCATAATACATATAGTAAATAGGTATTATGGCATATACCGGTAAAAAATCTTGACAAGTACCTGTGATCTACACCATAGGGCGTACAATTTTTCAGTGAATCATCATAAAGTTCTTAGAGTGAAACATCATCATACAATTCTTAGAGTGTGAAGAATCATCATAAAGCGTTTATAAGGAAATGCAATTACAAAGTATATATATATTTATGACCTAATTTTGGTGGGATGCTACTAGACTCCCAAAGATGCATCCATAAAACCAGTTGCAGGATGGTAGGTCACTTAGTACCTGAGAACTAAACTTGGACGTAAAAGTGAAACTGAGTCAACGAAGCATGAAATGTAGGTCAAAGTGACATAATTTTGGTGGAGTGCTCCCAGACTTCCAAAGATGCCTTAACACACCAAGTTATTTAATGGTAGGACACACAGTACCTGAGATACTTTGGACGTAAAAGTGAACCTGAGTCAATGAAGCATGAATGTAGGTCAAAGTGACCTAATTTTGGTGGGATGCTGCCAGACTCCCCAAGATGCATTCACACACCAACCTACATGATGGTAGGACATACATTGCATGAGATACAAATCTGGACGTAAAAGTAAACCTGAGTAAATGAAGCATAAAATGTAGGTCAAAGTTACCTAATTTGGGTGGGTTGCTGACAGACTCCCAAAGATACATTTCCACACCATTTTACATGACTGTAGGTCATGTTGTATAAGATATCAAGTCAAACTCAAAATTGATTCAAATTTATTCAACCATGGAGTATGGGCCATGTGACCTAATTTTTGCAATGCACGCAAGAGATGCATCTGCCAACCAAAAATTATTGTTGTAGGTCTTTTAGTTTCTGAGATATCACACCGGAAGCGCACACACACACATACATAGACGCCGATGGTACTCTAATAGTCCTCCTATGCTTTTTGACAGCATGATATGATTCATGGTGCAGCATCTTGACAGAAACATTGAAGCAAATGTGGACACATTTTACATGTATTTAATGGAAGCATATCAAATATAACAATGAAGATTTATTCAGTTTAAATGGAGGTTGTATAAATTAGATGCATGACTGCAAAAAATTAAAGGATATTCAACAAAATACAAAAATGTATAATATAATAACAAAAGAGAAGGAAAACAATTAGTATAAGTATGAATAAGAATATATTTCTGGTTTAGTTTTTTTTTTATTTGTAACAAATACTACATCCTAACTTTTTGCCTTCTGTTGAAAAACATATGGTATTAGTGTCAGTACAATATTACACCGCAAAAAGAGCAAAAGTAAATATAAATCCACAGAAAATATTAGCTATCATAATATCTTTAATTACACGTAGTTAATTTGTCCTCAAAACTTGCTGTATATTCATTTTCAAGCATTCAAAACCAAATCAAATTGCATAGTCCAAGCACACATTTAGAATGTATTTTAGCACTGTATTCCAATCTTGTTTAAAACAGATTTGTGGCCATCTGATAATTGCTCTTTAATTTCGTTATGTATGATAATATCCTGCAGTTCAAAAGTAGGTGCAACACGACGGGCACATTCAGTACTGAGATGAAAATATGTACTTTGCAGTGTGTTGGTCTTTCTACGAGTTTTGGTTTTTGGACTGATAAATACTCTGTAATCAAAGCGTTTTAACAAAAGATCATTTGGTGGTTTTCTATACTTTGCAGTAAATTCTTGATTGCACCCATAGCATTTTTTTATAAGTCCTGCACAAAATGTTAAATGAAAAGGCTGTCCTGTGGATTCTGGCTGTTGAACATGTTGATCTTCCATGTATTCTGTTATTTCAATAGCTGGTTTATGGGCTTGGCCTTTCCTTCTTTCAGTTGCCTTAGAAGGTTTTTTGCCTCTGCTTGCTGGCATAGTTGCGTTAGCCATGTCAGTAATATTACATCTATTCATGTTTTTCTTCCTATAGTTCTTCAGATAACCATCGAGAATACCTTTACAATAGGCAGTCGCAAGTGTGTGCTCACAAATGTGGAAACTGCAGAAGCGGTGGCATTTCTTGCTGCAATTGACTGTTGATGTACTAGCTGTGTACTTTACAACATATGGATCAGATGCTTTTTGAGAGTTTGCCACAATGTAAACATTCCCTCAACCAACCTGAAGAACTATGTTAGTATTATCCCCAAGCAGTTTTTCAGCCTCAAGAAACATGTTCTTCAAAAGAGTAAAAGGGACGTTGGTAATATTACAGTTTTCTGGTTTCACTGGCAGTTTAACAGTTAAACTTTCATTTTGCACCTCATCCTCTTCTTGCATAAAATCATCGACTACTTTCAGATTTTCTTGTTGAAATCTAAAATAAAAAAATATTTTATTTGTAAATTTATAAAAGCGGTTCTTTAAATTAATAATTGTAAAGCCACAGGTGTCATCAGATCTCATTTATTTGAAGGAGTTGCCTACCATTCAAATGCATTAAACTTTAAAAATGATTAAAATATAATAGAAATATAGTTGGTTGACTTAATTTTTCGTAGTTTTGATAAATATCACTGTTTCGTTCGTTCTTATATTTGGGGTTTTGAATTCAACACAATATTTTACATTTACAAAAGTTACCATGACCGTTCTGAAAATTACAAAAGTTTTGGGATTTCCCAGGTTTTCTGGTTTTTAAACCTATTTTGATATGGGAAATACAGTACATACCAAAAAAACAACTTTTTACTTGGCTAAGTTGTCAAATATGGTGCAGACTCATTCTACAACATATCTAAAAATATTTTGTTGTTTCCCGAATGTTCATGATATTTCTTTAAAGGAAGTATACGTATACATGTAAAGCTGTTAAAATTGATCTGTTTTAGTTGCTTTCGGGAAAAAGTGTCATAATATGATGTCACTGTAATGTCAACCAGAGGCTTCAGGAGCCTGTAATCGCTCACACAGTTGTCAAAAAGAATTTAACGTAAATTAAATGTTGCTTTCAGCATGCCGTTTCCCTTTAATTAAGTACCCCTTTTTTTAGTGACAGGCGGTTAGACTATAATGTTGAACAGGCAAATTAGAATTATTCATTTCACTTAAGGTCTCACATCCCGAATTCGTCGGCGCATACTTTACTATGACGTTACGCCGAAATCAACTTTGTGACGTTCGGCAAACAGCCAGTCAAATTTCTCGATTCGGACGTTGTTGTTGCAGTGAAAAACGGCGGGAAATCACAGAGGAACATGATTTTTTTCCCTTTATTTTTTAATTCAACTTTATTACTTTACAATAAAAGTAAGCAGAAAATGTATGATTGTTTCAAATACGGGAAATCAATAACTTTCAAACCGTACATTTTTTTGGTACCAACGCCAACAATAAAAGAACAAAAATTTGACTTAAAAAATGTAGTGGCGATTTACCTATTTTGCCGTTAGGGCTTAAAGTCAATAAAAAATCTCTGCTAACTCTCCCGCAGCCAGTAGTTTTTCTGAGTGAAATATAGAGAAAAACACCATATCTAAATCATATCAAGTTTTGAGAAAAAATAAATTCAACAATTTTTTGCAATCGACCACTTTGTACTATTTTCAAACAAATATTATTGCAAAAAATGGCAAAAATGTATACGTTTTGGCTGTTGCAAAAAATTTTTATCATAGCTATGCTCAAAATCATGTCATATTAATATGCTATCGGTAGAAAAATTTAGCTAAAAGTTATAGCATTATTGTAGCGTTCCGCTGTCGTGTAAGAACCGTAACGTCACCTGCCAAACCCCTAAAAACCGGCAAAACAAGGTCGTTTTCGGAGGCATTTTGCAAGAAAACAAGCCCCGCAAGGCATATTTTCCTGTACATTTTTGGATTAAGCGTGAAATTTTGAATAATATATCAAAAATTGAGCCAAAATAAATTCAAGGAATTTTTGGGATGTGAGACCTTAAGGGTGAACATGATTTTCTTTAGAATCGGAGTTAATATATAGCAACTGAACACTGCCAGGTTTTGAACAAAAATTATTTCTCCAATAATTTGTAATAAAAAATCCAAAGTAAGATAAAATACATATACTAGTAGTTAAGTTTTCATTATTTTCATCTGATGGAATGATATCTCCGTTTAAGACTGGATGGTTTTCCAAAAAAGCAAAAGTATGATTTATTTTCCAATAAAATTATCATATCTTACCTTTTGAAAACAGCTTCTCTTTGAAATGATGACTTCCTCCAATACACAGATTCATCAACGTGGAGATGTTGGTATTCCTGTTTTAAGCGCAGCTCTCCTTTTCCAATCAATGCCATTTTAATTTCATTTTCCTGTCTTTTTACAAATTTTTCTAGAAGTTTTGCGAAATCGTATGGATCAAGTTTGATTTTGTTGCCTCTTTCTTTTCCTATATCACCTTTCAATATAGAATTCATGCATTCATTCGCATTTTGGGTATACACTTGTGGTGGATGTCCAAGACCACATTCACTTCGAATGTCTGCTGTCATTGAATTTTTTATTAATTCTGCTTTAAATTCTATAAAGTAGTTGTAAAAGGTCTTGCCTTGAAAATGTCTTTCTACCCAAACTTCCTTAAGTTCTGACAGTCTAGCATCAAAATCTTCCGGCGATGTTGCATCGACTAAACCCTTTTTCCTTACATTTCCTTGAGTTGAACCAAATATGTCCTTGACATACTGTTTTGCTGACTGCCCTGCAATGCCCAATTTTCTTAGTTGTCTTTCGATATTGTCAACCATATGCATATCACATAATAGGTGTTTTACTCCTGGGAAAGACGCCATGAAAGCTTCAGATAAATTAACGTCTCCATCTGTACCAAAAACCTTTAAATTCAATAAACCCTTGCACTCTTGTACTAATCCAGATGATAATTTGAAGTAGCTATCAAAACTTTTCCGTTGATGTAATAGTGTTGGGCCTATCATTACCGGCTCTTTACCATTTACTGTCTGAAGCATGAGATGACGGTAGGTAAGAATGGTTACGTAAAACTGTCCAATATTGAATGTGGTATCAATTCCAGCTACACCAAATTTGCCCGTGTTTGTACAAAATTTACGTAGATCTGCGAGCTGCTTGTCCGTACACAAAAACATGGTAAATTCTGGTGCAGCACGAAAGTCCCTTACAAATCGTTTATCTCCTTTTTCTTGTTGTTTTGCTAGATCAACTACTTCAACAAGTGAATCACTTTCCTTTTTGCCATCATTCTGTCGTTTCATGTTACTCACTTGTTGCCGATTTCGTGGCATTGATGATGCACCTTGGACATTTTCTAATCCACCCTGCTCCTCTATAATTGTGTGCATTACATTTTTTGGGGCTGGATTTGTGCTTTTACAAAGCTCAACAATACAGTCCTTTGTTGTTTGAGATGTCCTCAGATAGCTTGATGTAGTACTTTTACTATTTCCATGGGGTAACACTTGAATTTTTTTCTCCTCTCCATGAAAATAATACTGAACCATGAACTGGTCAAGATTGTCAGATTCATCTTGATGTTGAACTGTTATTACTACTCTATGTAGTGAGGAATCAGAATAGTTCTGGTATTTCCGTCGCATGACAACCAGTGACTTTCCTTTTGATGTCGATATTTGTCCATCTGGGTCAGTCCAAATGTTTCTTTCTGTTCCTGTCTGGTTCCAGCGACCCATGCCATCGCATAGAGCATTTTTCCAATGCCCAATACTATCTGCACTGTACACAAAAACTACATTTCTGCATATCTCGTTTGGAACTGTTCGTGTGAGCTGATGTGAGGGCAATTTACTTGTTAGAATTTGCACTGCTTCTTTTGTTCTTATTCCAGTTTTCAACGATTTGTAAATAGGCATCAACCAATCATTTTCATAGTATTGCTGAAAAGTCCCTATATCATCGGCATTGTCAGTTTTTGTATCACCTAAACTTGGCAAACTGCTGCTTGAGTCATCACTTATAAATATATCTGAGTATGGATCATGTACTTTTCTCTTTGAATTGTCATCAGATTCATTCGTGACACTTTCATCAGTCACATCACTACCAAACAGCATTCTCTTTGCACTATTAACATCTTCTACCACTTCTTCATTTTGATTATTAGCGTCGGATAATGGAGAGTCAACCACTGGAAGTACTCTCCTAGGTCTTCGTCTTTTTAAAGGGCTGGCCTGATCACTAGACGAGTCTGAAATTACAATTGGACTGCTGTCATCGTGTCGTAATGGTTTTCTATTGGTTTTTAATCTTAATGTTTACTTCCGTCGAGGAGAGCTCCTTTCTTTCTTTATTGGAGAGGGAGATTCTGATCTTCCTAGCTTTGAGTATGGAAACCCAAGGTACTTTGCTTTCAATAAACTTTCCGCTTCATGTGTGTCTTCTGTATCTGAAATAGTAAAGATGATACATGTAGTAATAGTAGATGAACTATTATAATATTTTACAGGCATCATCATATATCATATATAAGGTCTTTTATAAAGTTTCCTCATTTTTACTCGATCCATCAACAAACAAGGCTGTCATTGGCAAAAAATGATCTCCTCTGAAACTGATAGGACAAATGAACTTATTTTTTACTGGACGCATCTATATAAGGTCAATTAATTATAATTTATTTTTTTCAGTAACAGACGCTTTTGTAACGTTTAAAGACCTCCCCACAAAACTCTCGCTGTCCGGCATGTTTATCTCCGCGTTGCAGATCGCGTCCGAGTTACCGATTTCGCGTTTACAGTGTTAAATAAGATTACTCCCAATCCACCTGACCATACATGACCTACCATTGAGTTTTGGGTACCTGTTTAGATTACAGTTTTGTTGAATACATTAAGTTATGTGACCAAAGCCGTACCATTCATCAGCGACTCAAGTCTTATGTTATAATTAAAAGGTCATTTATTCAGAGAACAAATGTAGGTCTTTCCCGATCATTCCGCCAGTAGAGTTCTCGTTACCTTATCTATACGAATCTTTGACAACCCGTTTTGTTTGGGAATCACCAACATTTTCAGAGGAAAGATCAATCCTGTAATAGTAAGTAGTCTCACCGAAAATTCAAATAGTGATCTTGGACTAATCTGTGTTCTTTCCCTGGATTTAGATCCCTTTTAACATTCTGAGTTCAAAAAGATATCATAAGCAGTTAAGAACGACTGAAATTAGACTCTTGGCTTTAAAAAATGTCATTTTTGCAATTCAAAGTTTCTTTCTGTCTCTGATTGTTTTTGAAATGTCAGCAAAAAAACTTTAATTTCGGACATTAAAAAAAAGATTTTGGACCCTAGGTCCATAATGGTTGGTCCAATAATTTTGGACCCAATGTAGCAAATGTAGATCTTGATAAGATACACATTTTCTCCATTACATGTTATCAGCTATCTATCACAACATAATGTACATTTTCGTTATGAATTCTATTCCGCTTTTTAAAAAATTCTAAATATTTATTTATTTGATATGTTTTGTCAATGAAAACTCATGGATATTTGGCATATCCCACAAGAATTCGAATTTTCGAAATTCATGAAATGAAGTAAAGTAATTGCATGAAAACGCTGAGTATCGATAAGATATGATTAAAAGTGGAAAGTTGTTTCCGAAATTATTATATGAATTTGAGTTAAGTGGTTTATACATAAAATTTCTTTTAAAAAGTGCCATTCATCCTCTCTTTTAATTATTATGTAGTATAGTGTTTGCCATCTTTTTTTTTCCTTTTAAATTCCTTTTGATGGACGCGCTCTTGCCTTTATCGTCGGACAAAATAAAATTATCATGGAAGTTTGTATTAAACAGATTAAAACATGGCCTTTTCCATATCAGCCCAGTTATCATCCCGAGACTCCCATATCAGCCCGAGGCGTCAGGCTGATATGAAAAAGGCCATGATTTAATCTCTGTATATATAACGACATAGATTTGATGTTAAGTCGTTATAACGACATAGGTGAAATGCTATGTTGTTATAACGAGTTAGCTAAGTCAATATAACGAAATAGCTAAGTCGATATAACAACATAGGTGAAATGCTAAGTCATTATAACGAGTTAGCTAAGTCGATATAAAGAAATAGCTAAGTCGTTATAACGAGTTAGCTAAGTTGATATAACGAGTTAGCTCAGCCGTTATAACAACATAAGTTTGATGTTAAGTCGTTATAACGAAATAGGTGAAATGCTAAGTCGTTATAACGAGTTAGCTATGTCGATATAACAAATTAGCTTAATAGTTATAATGAGTAAGCTTAGTCGTTATAACGAGTTGGTCTAGTCGTTCTAACGACTTAAAAATAAAACACAACCGTGGCACTAACGGGCTTTCGTAGTAAGGAGTCGGACACTTGGTGGTCATTCACTTTGTATATATTATTAATTTATTATATTTCATTTGCCTGTTTGTGCATCTATTTTGAAATGTTTCAAATTATTTCTTTATTTCAACCCATTTAGGTTATATTCTTACTCTATAGCTCAGCACTAGCACAATAATCAGTAAGTTTTCTATATTTTATTTTAGCGCTATATGGTCGGTTATGTATAATAGCTTTCTGATTATTCTGATTATTTCTGTATAAACAAATAATCAGAATAAATTCTGCAAAAAATATCAATTTATTCATATTTTTATGAACGCACTCTATATCTTATAAAAATAATCTTGCGAATTATTAAAATGTGATGTTCATTCAGTCCGCTTTACGATATGGTGATATAAAAATATAACTTCGATTCATTAACCAAGGGAGAGCAACGGTTTATCAAGACACGAGTCCCTTAATAGATAGAAAAAATTTACGGCGTTGCCATTTAAGTACCCCTCATAACTCAAAAACGGTAATAGATAGAGAGTTACGGGAGGGGTTCATGCTTTAAGATTTTTTCCAAGGAATACAATAAAAGAAACCCATCAAAATGAAAAACACCATTTTGGCCCCTCCCTCCAAAACGGTAGGGACTGGAACTTAAAAAAATCAATCTCATACCATAACCCATACATAGGATCATTATTTTAAAATTTCATTTGGATCGGTTCAACACAGCAAAAGAAAAGTTGCGGAAACCTATGTGTCCACAGACAGAAGACGCCGATGCCGACGACATTGCCATAATATAATACGACCGCAAATTTTTTTGCGGTCGTATGATATATACAAATTTTTGACTCAGTAGTATGTTAGATACTGTAATGTGTTTGACACAATAATTTGTTTGACAAATTAATTGAGAGGAATCCAACAATATATATCGTCAAAATTGGATGAGAAAACATTTGCTAGAACACTTACAGTTACAAGGACATTTTTCTCAATTTTCAAAAGGGAAAAGAGGTACCTACAAAAATATTGAAACTGGACTAAACTTCGAACTCCCTTGAGGTATCATTGAGTCAAAGCTACTGTGTAAATTTTATCCAAATTAAAAGAGAAATGACTATAGAACTTACAAGGAATAATCGTCATTTTCTTAAGTGATTAAGGAGCATAACTCCTGCAATTATATTCAATCAGGGCTTATCTTCGAATGATCTTGAGATATCATTGAGTTAAAGCTACTTTAAATATTTTATTCAAATCAGATGAGAAATAAATTTGCTAAAGTGTTTACAAGGATTTTTTTTTTACATTTTTCTAAGTGTTTAAGGGACATAACTCCTACAAAAATATTCGACCAGGGCTCATCTTCACACTCTTTTGAGATATCATTGAGTTAAAGCTACTATATACATTTTTTTCAAATCAAATGAGAAATAAATTTGCTAGATTGTTTACAAAGATTTTTTTTGCATTTTTCTAAGTGTTTAAGGGCCATAACTCCTACAAAAATATTTGACCAGGGCTCATCTTCGAACTATTTTGAGAAATCATTGAGTTAAAGCTACTGTATAAATTTTATTCAAACCAGATGAGAAATAAATTTGCTAGAGTGTTTACAAGGATTTTTTGGCATTTTTCGAAATGTTTAAGGGGCATAACTCCAACAAAATTATTCGACCAGGGCTCATCTTCGAAGGGTTTTGAGATATTGTTGAGTTAAGGCTACTGTGTTAATTTTTTCTAAATCAGATGAGAAATGAATTTGCTAGAGCGCTTACAAGGAATTTTTGTCATTTTTCTAAGGTTTTAGGGGCATAACTCTAATTTAAAAATTCGACCAGGACTCATCTTTGATTTCCCGTGAGATGTCATTGAGTTAAAGCTACTGGTCATTTTTTTTAAATTGGATGAGAAATACACTTGCTAGAGCGCCTACATTTGTACAAGGAAAATGCACGGACGGACAGACGGAATTACTATATCCCCCGCATCCGTTGCGGCGGGGGATAATACGATATACATTTTTCACACATATCTTAACATGTAGTCATGTTCTGAATTTTTCACTTCTTAAACCCATACTGGTATTTAGAAATAACAGATGTTGTTGATTTATAGCCTGTAAATGAGTCGTTGACGACAAAACTCGTCCGTTAATTACGCCCGTTGATTATGTCCGTTAAGAGTTGTTAGGTCTCTTCTTCTTTAGTTAAAGATAATGTGTTGAATGTCTGTCAAAAATCTGACATTTTAATCAATTAAAAAATCTGTTTATGCAGACACATTACGGCTTCTCCAATAAAGACAACAAGAAAAATTATGCACTATAAACTGTATGAAAATCGACATTCATGTAGTGTTTTCCACTGTGCGTTAAGAAACTATTATTCTATCATTCCTTCCATTGATTGTTGACTTTGTGTCATAGAAAAATTTTAAGTCATTTTATGTAAAAACTAATCTTATTAAAACAAGATCTTCGTATCTCTCCAACTACGTTTCCGTAGTTCTCTCCAACTACGTTTCCGTAGTTGGAGGGATACGAAGATCTTGTTTTCGTAGTTGGAGAGATACGAAGATCTTGTTTCCGTAGTTGTAGAGATACGATGATCTTGTTTTAATAAGATTGTGTAAAAACGTATTACAAACATAATTACACATGTATTCAGATTTCACTGATATTCAGCACAATTCATGGGAATTCGTGCATTCATTATACATGCAAATTATTTCCTGGTGTTAAATTCTAGAAAGCTTTCGGACATATATAACTGTGAGTTTCATTTGAAGCTCGTACAAACTTCAACTTGAAAATGACTTTACTTTAAAAATAAAGGTTACAACAAACTATGAATTCGAAAATGATAATTTAATTTGTGATCATTGTAATGACAAATTAGAATATTTTCATATATAGCAATCGCGCTGCAGAAAATTGCGGATAAAGTTCTGTAGTTAACTATAGCTCTGTTTTCACAGGGGCCCCACTGAACAGATGCATACCCCTCCCCCGTCTAACTGACATTAATTCTGTGAGCAAAGCTCCTTATATATACCCTCGCACTACTGATCAAAAGCAAAGTTTGAATGAGCCAAGATGAATAAGCTTCTAATATGCACATCTAAACATTGTGTCTGAGCTCCATGTAAAGTTTTATTGAAATTCAATAAACAATTTAGGAGGAAATACGCTTACAAGGTCTCAGCATCTAAAACCACCAATTATCGACTCTTAGTTGAATACTCGGCCCTTGTTATGATTGGAGAGTTATATAAGCTTCCATTATCCACATCTAAAGGTGCTGCACACTACAACGTGTAGCTTTAGCTTGTGTCGATGTGTAAAAAACTATGTCAAACACCTTGGTGTACGCTGTACACGTTAGGGATAAGTTTTAAGCAAGTTACGGGTACGCTAAGGCGATGGCATAAGTAACTGGACGTTGACTGAGTATCAAAATTTTGTACATGCGTAAAATTTCAAGCGTGTGTCGACGAAACAAAAAAAAACTTTGTTTGCGGGGGTATGATAATCTGTGTTGAAATAATAAAACTTACAAATAATACATGGTTCTCAATCTCTTTACGTTTTCATGTGTTTAAAATCTACCTTTAGCTTACAAATCAGTAAATAGCTACACTTTTTCAAAAGGTGTATACACAGTATGCAATTAAATCTAATTAACGGACAAAAATAATCATTAACTGCTCATTGACAGACCGCCTGTGTAAAACATTTAAGAAAATGATATTTTTGTTAAAAATAAAAGTTTCAATCAGGCAACAGTTTCCATATTGAATCATTAAGGAACCATTTTCATGTTTATTTAGACTCATTTAAATGACCTTTTGTTTTAAATTCTCAAAGACAAAATTTGTATTTTAGAGACATCTTTATTACAGGGGTACTGTCACGCCTTTTGCTTTTACGGTGCTTCGTTAAACAGCAAATTATTTTTTAATCCATTGGTTACCTACATGTAAATAAAAACCATTTGACAGATGTATAACACACATTTGATATTATTATATATTTTTCATTTTTGTTTGTGAAATTTCTTTGTATTTAATGAGATTTACACGTAACGGACCAACTCATGCAACTTTTAATGGACCTTTTCAAAAGTCAACATTGTATAAAATAACCTTGACGGACTCGAGCCCCGATAAACCATTGATACCTTGATTGATATATAATGTAATAATTGCGTTTTGTTTTCGATTTCTTTAAATTTATAACTGTTGTATTAATGTATCTTTGATAGCTTGCATAAACGATCTGTTTTAATGTTTATACCATCTGTTGACCTCGGCCAGAGGTTGTGATGATAATTTGTTTGATTTAGTCTATCATTTATAGATGTCTTCACTGTGTGTTTCTGACATTGTTAAAGATATAATTTTCTGCGTGTGTAAGCCTTGTATGATAATTTCTATTGATGAGTTATCTTACTTATTGATCACTGTATTAATAATTATTTTTCAACTGGAATCAGAATTTATATTTTTTTCTAACAAGCTTGATCAGAATTTTTTTTCACAAATTTGGGAATCAGAATATTTTTTTCAGGTAAAACCATACAATCCCCCCTTTAAGAGTTAAATGGTTGTTCCCTTACTAATCTCAATATTTTTTACGGGAGACTAACCCCGACCATTTAGTATAATGCTTTTTACTTTATTTCATTCAGATGGGTTCTTTAAGCTACAACAGCTTTATCAAATCTTTCTTTTTTATATATTTTAAACAAACACACGTTTACCAATGGTAATGCTTTGTGAACGATATTCCATTGATTGTTAAGAGATTTTTCTAATCATATTTTTACAGAAAAACTCCAATTAATTCACTATTTTTGAAGCTTCATTTTCATAGTTTTGATTGTATAGTTAACTAATTCATGACCATAATTATGAAATAATAACTCTCTACATGAGAGATTCTCTTTTTAAGAAATTTGAATTGTGTGCTGATACTATATTGATCTCTTCTTTAGAGATAGCACATTCAATGTCCCTGCCTTAGGGATCTTTCCATCTGAGAAAATTGTTGCAGAGTAAACTTGTACTAAGTAACAAGTTTCATATGTAAGGGTTAAAGCACAGTGTGATTAAGCTCTTTGAAGGTGAAATTTATTTCTTTTATCAAGTCATTTAGACTACCAGATCAGAGTCTTTCCATTGTCTTTTAATTCCTTTGTCAATTGTCATGGTTAATTTTCCGAAAGCTTCTCGCATATAAGTGTGAAATTTTAATATGATGCTAATGGATTATTTTACTGGGAGTTATATTGCATATGCCTGCACGGTAATTTAATACCAATCGTGCCGGCAAAAGAAACAACATTGGTTGTAAGCATATTGACCAATCGTTCGAAGAAAGGAAGGAGGTGTGGCAAACATTCGACGATTTGTGAATGAGGTTGATTAGCAAACCGATTCCAATTAATTATTATTAATTCCCCAGCAGATATCCCCCTGTTATATAACTACACAAGTGTATAACTACGTCGACTCAAACCAAATCATTGCATAATCGTATAATTCAAATGTTCCATTTGTCAACCGTCTTCTGTTTATCTTTTCACAATTTTCTATAGTTGTGCTATATCCTGACGTAAGTCAGTAAACTCTAGCTGCAGATTGGGTAGTTTATTAAAGTTAATGACCCTAATGACCTATTGAAAGGCTGTAAATAACTGATTCAGATGCATCATAAAAAAATGATGCATGAATTATTTTTTACATGTTGATAATTGATGGTAAGAGATATGTATAAAATTGGATTTCATTCCCATATATTTTTAAATATATTAAACTAAACTATGTGATCTAAACAGGTACACGAAACACATTGGTCGGTCATGCATAGTTAGGTGGATTGGGAGTGATCTCATCATTATATAAATAAAACACCAACTCATGAATGAATTTACTACACTGATAGAGGAAATTTTAGGAGTTTTAATTTCAGCAGATGTACTGTGGAGTTTTCTTTGAAGTACTGAAATATTTTTCTATAGGAACACCATTGTTGTCCCATTGTTTAGGAGTTTCCATCAGTCCTGATAGATTTAATCTCCTTTTTTTACCAATCAACTGGTGTTAAATCTCCTACAATGCCAGTTCCTCTATCAGTTTGTTAAATTTATTCATGAGTTGGTGTTTAATTACGATAAATGGTTCATCGGAAGCACAATCACTATTTTTTTCTGAAGACAATTCTGAAATCATAGCATCATTATAAAAGATATATGGAAGGTTCCAAAAGAGTCAAAAGTTGATTGTTTAATTAAATGGGAATATTCTATAAAGTTACTAATGTACTTGCCTTCTTCAACGTATTCTTCTTCAATGTATTCTTCTTTAATATCTCTCCGTTCTTCTAATCCTGATCTCAGTACCTCGGCAAAAGTTCTTTTCAAGAAATATTTCTTGGACATATTGATGTTCACAACTAGATGTTACAATGGTTTTAAGAGAAGTAACAAGAATTTTGAAATAAAATAATGAAGAATAGCACATATGTTTGTTGTAAATTTCAATTCTGGTCTGGCAAAAATGCTACAAGTTCAAAACTAACATTAGAAGGGTCATATCTCAAAGACAAAATGACTTATAGGACATTTTATGTTCTAAAGTTGTAAAATTACACTTTTCCCACAAATTCATATGCAGTTTTGTGTCAGCTCAAATTGTGGAAATTATTATTCCTGACCACCATGCAGATCAAGTTTTGTTGATAAAGTTGTCTAAATGTATTCATTAAATCATATGTTCTTTACCTAGACGAAGTTTAAAGATTGCAAATATACTTCTTGATAGTAAAAAAAACAGAACTCTTTGGAAAATAATGAGGAATTAGTATGCACACCACAAATAAATCTATGATCCTATACTGGCATTTTCATTGAAAAAAACAACAACACGAAAATGGCTTTAGAAGGGCATTTGTAGTAGTTTACCAAATGTTAACGCTTTGCTTCGTTTATCTATTTATTTATTATTATTATCATGAATATTTTTAAAGGTGGAACAAGAATTCATTCTAACCAGTATTCTTATCAAATCTAAATTGAACATTCTAAAAAAACACTTATAATTATAAATGGCATCAATTGCATTTCATTTGGTCTACTTGTTATACAATCTTCAATGTGGTTTAGCAAACATTTATTACTTTTTGATTACTTATTCGATAACAAACTAAACTTAATTGATAAAACAACATGTCAGTTTTCACATTAGATTCATGTATTCTGTATAATGAATGAATAAAGCTGTCAAAATATGGTCAACTAAGAATCAACACTTACAATTGAATCAGATACCCCTTTGCACTTTTGGCAGTATAGCTAGAGATTAATAATAATTGAAAGATTAAATCATTTTTTTGGAAAATCATCTTCGTTTAATATTTTCAATTCACTCCAAACTCCACTCCAAGACTCCACTCCAAACTCCACTCCAAGACTCCACTCCAAGACTCCACTCTGTAAAGTACATGGTACCATATGTAGGTGTGCAGTTTTGGTTGTAATTATCAATGTACTTGTCTGTCTTAATCATGCAGTATATGTTATGCCAAAAAAAATCCATTATGAAAAAAAAATAAAATTGGAAGACCAGTCAAACTTACTGAATTTCAAATTACAGTGATGGACTGAAGGTAAAGAACACTGATAATCCAGATATAAAGATAACAAATTACAATGTTGGAAAGATATAAACTGTATCTTTCCAACATGCAATCCATTACCTGAAAATAAATAAGAGCATACAACTCAAGCACGGTGAAGCTTTTTACGACCTCCACACAGCACAAGAGAAAAACTCTGAAATAATGTTTAATAGAAAGAATATGGAAGAATTCACTTACATATATTCCTTCAACAGTTGTACTTGTATCACTTATAAACTGCATTGAATTTCCACTGCCACAAGCAATTTCTATATTTGTTGTCCTAAAAATTAAAGCAACTACATTACAGACAATTCAGAATTTAGAATACAATCAATTTCAGGTTTTCTGCAGATGACTAAAATCCACTTTCTGTGTAAAAGGCTAACTTACTGGAATCTAAAACTGAGGTTCTTCACAAATCTAATTTAAATTCAGATATTGTGTCAAAGGTTCACTTACAGGAATCTGAAACATGTGCTTCACAAATCTAATTTAAATTCAGATATTGTCAAGTGTCAAAGGCTAACTTACTGGAATCTAAAAATGAGGTGATTTACAAATCTAATTAAAATTCAGATATTGTGTCAAAGGCTAACTTACAGGAATCTGAAACTGAGGTGCTTCACAAATCTAATTTAAATTACTGGAATCAGAAACTGAGGTGCAGCATGATAAATATGCAGCACATTGACATGTGGAAAGTAAACACCTGAACCTTTGGGTTAGTGTGGATTCAGTATTTTGCTGGACAAATTGTGTGTTGGACACAGAAATGTGCTAACACAGTAAATCGCTGGACACAGTTATATGATTGGATCATTGATCATTTTGAACCCCATTATCCTCAAAACTGGCATTTCTTTTGTTGCATTGTTCATAAGGAATGATTTGCAAATATCCGATCAAAATCAAGTGAAAAATAAACCAGATGCTCCCAGTAGCCTGTCATCGCTCACCTGTCATACAGCTGCCAAAATAAAGTTTACATTAAAACCATCTGAATTAACTATGGTTTGAATAGTACAAAAAGTTCGGCTGAGGCAGCCATCTTGGATGCCGGTTGCAAGATACAATTCTGAAAAGAACCCATCTAGGGACCATTTCACCAAAGATTGGTTCCAATGGAGTTTAGTTTCAGATGAGGAAATATGTTTTTAATGAATTTCCCATAGGGTCTTTAGTCACATTAAGTTGGGCCAAGGCAGCTGTCTTGGTTGGCAGATGTAGTCAACAGACAAAATTCTGAAAGAAGTTCTCCTGGGGACCATTTCAACAAAGTAAAACGCCAATTGAGGAAGTAGATCCAGACAAGAAGATTTTTTTCATAAATTTCCATATCAGCCTATGTAAAACTAAGTTTGGCTGGGATGGCCATCTTGGTTCGAATTTGAGGTCATCGAACTAAATTTTGAATGAGACCCAACTAAGAATTATTCCACTAAAGTTTGGTTCCAATTAAGCAAGTAGTTTCCAGACTTTTTTCTAAATTTCCCATAGGGTCCTATGTAAAACTATATTTGGCTTTGGTGGCCATCTTGGTTGTTTGGTGGGGTAATCTGACATTATTATGAAGGGGACCAACCTAAGAACCATTCCACCTAAGAAAGGATTTAACTGAGCAAGCAGTTCAAGATAACAAATAATTTTGTAAACCTCCCATAGGGTCCTATGTAAAACTAAGTTTTCGCAAATTTCCCATAGGGTTCTATATAACACTTAGTTCGGCTGGGGTGGCCATCTTGGTTGGAGGTTGGAAATGCCG
>JARWCS010325040.1:0-12565 GCA_034783895.1 Geukensia demissa | reverse complement strand
GCTGGAGATTTAAGAGTCACTGAACCATGCAAAGTAGGTCAAGGACTAATGTCATGTGGTTGGTCGTTAATTTCATATCACGAACTATAAGGTCATCCTAGCATTATTACTTTCAGAGATATAAAGCTTTCAAAAAAACTAACGCTGCCGCCGCCGGAAAGTAACACCTTTGTCTCGCTTTCGCGACTTCATCGCAGGCGAGACAAAAAAATCAGATAACGTATTTTTTAGTGTACAACATTTAGGACTGACGGACAGATGAACGGACAGAATCAAAGGCTACTAGACCTGCTTCCGCCTTCAGTAACGCAGGTAAAAATCAAATTAGTTTTTCCTAGTCACTGCCTAAGTATTGCATTATCTTGTCTAATGCATAATAAATGTTGTGTTACCAGTCACCCAATCACCTGCAAAGAGCTGATTTCTGGGTAATTGTACCTATTTAAACCTTCTAATTGGTTCCTGGACAATCAAGACACTGGCCCTTTAAAAGTAGGAGATGACTGGAAAAACAACATTTTTTCCATCTATTTTAAATAAAATCTTACCTGTTTTTCTAGTCGTTTCTTTTCCTTGTAAGCTTCAGCTTTAGCACGTTTTTCTTCCTCAAGTTCCTGCTTTCTTAATTCTTCCTCTTTCTTCAGTTCTTCCTGTTACAGAATGAATTCCATGTAAAAACATTTCAATCCTAGACTTTTTCTTCACATTGCTGCTAAGTATGACAATTTGAGTTGTTAATATGCTAAAAGTCATATTTGTGTACTCATACACATTTGATATAAAAACCTTTCATACCTTAATAAAATTCAGATTATTTCCATACAATAGAAATATGTCTGGCACATTTCAACATAATAAACAAGAGGCTCACTAGTCTTAACTTAAAAATTACTCAATTACAATTTCTTTGGCTGCTCTGTCAGATATAAAGTCAAAACCTAAGGACAAAAAAAGATATGTTTGGTTCTCAGGCCCCAACACGATCAGTTTTACCACCACATGTTCACTTTTAATTCCAGAAAAAATCCTATCTGCACAAGAACGGCCCAAATATTCATTGTGGTCAAAGGGAGATAATCAGAATTGAATCAAAAAATGGCCTAGTTGAAAACAAAAGCAAAACTGTCATAAATCTTGTTAAATGTAACGTTCTGTCACAAATATTTGATTTGAAAAGTAATGATGATGGTTTTAGACTTTTGGCGATCTCTAGGTAAGATTCGTGAAGCTGAAGTTATGGAGGCGTCAAATCTTACTGAGCGTTCATCTTTCTCCAGATGATCATCGGGGGAAAAAAATAAAATAAATTGCCGCCCACAATGAATTAAAAAAAAAAAGGTCCTGGGAACCTAGGGATTTTTTTGTTTGGCCTAATGAGCAATTCATTTATCTTTTTACAAATGATTACTTCTTCTGCAATGCCTAAGTTTTTTCCTAAGATTTTGACAAAATATAGCAACCATTGCTGTCTGATTGGCCCTAAAATGGTTCCTATAAATTTTCAGCACATTTGGCAAAGCAATTTCAAAGTAGAACAATTTTTTAAAACCAGACAATCAGAAACAAAAATTGTCAAAGGCAGCCATACCTGACATCCAATAAGGAAAATGATATTTTTACATAAGACCTTATAAAAATGTTTCTGTTCATTTGGTCAAGCTGTTTGATTGAAAAAGATTTCAAAAATCAACCAATCAGGAACAAGAATAGTCCATGTTAGCTTTTTGTTAAAAAATAAGGAAAATAAAAAAAATCTTTAAAAGGACCTAATAAAGTTGCTTCCTCCCATAGATCTTCGGGCAAGTTTAATTTCACTTGTCTAGGCAGTTTCTGGGGAGAAAAATTAATGACACCACGCTAAAAGATGACAAAAGGTCATAGGGTTTTTTGACCAGAGGAGATAAAAAGCATCAATTTGGGCTGAGGGGAATAAAGCAAAATCAAATTGTATGTCTGGTTCTCAGACAACACAACCCCTATTAATTTCCGTTCAAAGGATGTTTTTCATTGCCTCAAGTAAAAAAAATCTCTGTGTGTTATAAATTTTAAAGTTTTAAAACATTACAGTGACTAGAGACCCATGCAAAGGATAATTGAAGTGAATATTTTCTTTGACTGTTCTACGCATGAATACAACCCTCTTGGCTGAAAGAAACTGCCAAGGGTTTGTAAGAAGGATTTTGCGGCCAAAATAGAAATTGAAGTGAATGGACCATGTAAATTTTACAGTGTGATTTTTATTTTAGGAAATCCAATTTCAGGGAAATAAACAGTGTATTATTTAGGATATTTATAAAGTATATTTCATTCTTCTATATAAACTGGGTAAACATAAAGCATATAATTAGGGAATATTTCACTATAAAATTAAAAATAATTTACTATATTATATATTTTACTCCAAAGAAAGTGTATCGTGCTTTATATCATGGTAGTATCATAGTAGAAACAAATATTTTTTGATATCCTTGAAAATAAAAAAAAATTTTTTAAATCCTTCCCATATTGAAATAAAAAATAAAATCCTAATATAAAAAAAACCAACCTACCTATGGAAACTTTTGAAATCAATTGTCTAAGAACCAGAATTTTTTTTAGGTTGCCTAAGAGACAAATTTTTATTCAACCCCAAAATACCTGACCTAATTATAATGAATTCTATATTAAACTCCTGAAGTTATATTTTAAATTTTAGTTCCATATCCAAAATACCTAAAAAAATTGCCTTCTGACCAATCACCATCTTGACTAGCCATCAAATACATCTGCCATACACAAATGCAAACACTTAAATCAAGATCAGCCATTAATAATGTGATTGGTATGTCACATTATTTTGAAAATTGACATATAAGTCATTTGATAAGTCCAAATTTTGAATAACATGGTGCAAAAAACATATCAAAATGTATAGCTCTGTTACCAATTTTTCCTCTTCAGCCTGTCGTCGTTTCTCTTCCCTTTCTGCTTTTAATCTTGCTCTTTCAGCTGCTCTCTCTTCCATATCTTCATAAAAAATCATGAATTATATTAGAATAAACAGAAAACAAGAAGACACAGCAGTTCTAAGGAAGAAAGACACACAAATCAAATCCTTGTTCTGTAGCAAGGATATAATGACATTTTATTGAGAAATATGGAAATAATGTCAGGCAGAACAAAATAATGGATTAAAAAAATAATCCAAAAGAATGTGAACACTGCTTTTCCTGTGTTCATCATCTTGAAAGTCAATGCAAGGTCACCTTGAATTAAAATTAAAGGTCACCTTGAATTAAAATTAAAGGTCATCTTGAATGTCAATGCAAGGTCATAAATAATGAACCTATAGTTATTCCTTACAGAAATGTTGAAACTGCTTAAAGAAATACGGGAAATGTAGTAAGTTTATATGGTCAAATATCCCTACAATTATGTACAACATAGCAGAACTGATAACTACAAAATTAATCATGATTTTAGAAAAATGATTTTTTTAGCAAATGAGACGTGTATGTTTTTTGAGGTAACAGTAACTAGCCTCATCAGAACTTTATAAACTTTATTAAACAGCTTAAAATTATTAACTTCGTAGTCTTTGTAGGCACAAGTAATATGGTTTTGCAAACAGGACAGAGGATGCTTACCCTTCCTGAGTACCTGATCATTCTTCTGTTCTGTAAAGCAGTTCTTGAAAACCTAGCCTAAATTCTTTTTGTGTTTGTTTTTTCTTTTTTTTTTGGGGGGGGGTCTTTTAGGACTATGATCTTTGGATCTCTCGCATGGATATTTACATTAGACTTACAATACAGAAGGTATAGCCTTTCAACAATAGTGATGAAAGTTTCAAATATTCTGATACAAATTAATTATTCAACATTACAAGCTATTCACAAAAATGTGAAAAAACCTGGAACTTACTCTTCAAGACTTGCAGGTATTTGGTATTTGATTTGTTAGTACTATCTGTCCTGGCTGTCATAGAAGTACTTGTTGTCCTCGAAGTATCCATGGCAATATTTGATGGTTTATCACTTATGTTTTTGATGGTACTATTCTCTTTCACAATGCTTGCAGAGGTGTTTTTTTGTTTAGCTAAATTCTGTTCTCTAATATCTCTGTGATGTGTGGGAGCAGACGATTGTTGCTTGGTAACAGTGTCTACTGTCCTAGGTGTAATATTTTTTGCTAAATGTTCCAACAATTCCTGTTGTTTTGCCAACTGTTCATGAAGTTTGTTTTGATTTTGAGCAAACTGTAATTCCTCTATAATTCTCTTCTGCTCCTTCAGCTGTTTTTGTTGTTCCTGTAAAATCTTTTGCTGGGCTTGATGTCTATTTTCAAAATTATTAGTGATATATTTAGTATTCATCCACGGTTGTGTACCAAACCTTTTCCGAACTTTGAGGTCTGTTTGCTCAGCATGATCTTCTGAATCTCCCATGTTAGCTATTTCCTCATTGGTCAGATTTAAATGTTTCCTAGTTACCTGCCATGGCTGTGTAGGAATTCTGTTACTTCTTTTTTGATTGGTAGATGTTGCTGTACCGACAGATGAATCACTTTTAGACGAATGAGGACGCTTTGCAGGTTGATTGAAAAATGAGTCCTGAAATACAAATATGTCTAGTGCAGGTACTTACTTAAACAAAAGACCCATGTTTCTAAGGAATCAATAATAATATGTAAAGAACAACTTCATATCTGCTCTTTTTAAACATTTACAACTGGTTATACCAAATAACCATGATAAGATTATTCTTGCGATGCATGATCCAAATAAAGATTAGGAAATTTTGAACTCACAGAACAAGAGGTTACTATTTCTACCACTTGACTGGCAACTAAATTGTCAAAGAGCATCTCAACAAACTTTTAAATGTAAGATTTCATGGATTTTGGAACTATTATACAACATTTAAAAGTAGGTTGGCTTTAGTACAAATATGGAGTTTCACATTTTTGTCCAAGAGCACAAACTGAGAACATCAGGTCAAACTATTTCAATTCCAATTAAATTAATTTTAAACTTTAAAAGCATAAATGAATTTGGGCTATACATTAAAATCTGTGCCAATTTGAGAAACAAAAACTGTTCTTTAGCATAATGTGAGCTATTTTCTATCTCCTACACACATCAGAAATTAATACTCACACCTGAAATTAGTGGATCATGTCCAAAATCCACTATACATTTTCTTTTACTGAGAATATCCCGTAATGGATTTATTGGAGTAAAGTGCTAGATTATGTTTCTTTCAACACATATAACATACAATAAGACATTTTCAAACATTTTTAATTAAAATTTTAGTTAAACTGTGGTAGTTTAAACTATTTATCTCACTTTTCTTTTTATTGTAAGGGAGACAACTAATAAACATAAATTCAACAAAATATTATTTATATAAGATGAAGTTAAAAATTTAAAATCAATCATTCAGTTTTTTTCATAATAATTGTAGACAACACAACTTACAATGTCAGAAGCAGAAGGAGTAACTGGTGCCCTGATTGTCCGAGCTGACTGGTTCCTGTTAGTTCTTGATGTGTCGACAGTAGATGCTGTTCTATCTGTTTCATTACCAGCCCACAGTTTTCCTGTTGCAGCTGAATCCAATAGAGCTGCCATTTTGCTTTTTGTTGTACTCTGAGCACGCTCCAATTCCTTTCTATCAACTTCCTGTTTAACCCATAACTGCCATGCAGAGAAATATTTTCTGAGCAGATTCTGTTTGCAATGTGTTTCTGCAAGTTGATTCTTTCTGTAAATTCAATGTTAATTAATGTAAATATCTGTTAAGGGTACTCCTCAGAAGGCTTGTATTAAGGTACCGATATAAACAGGATTTCAATCTGCTGTTTTGGCAATATTTTCAAAAAGGAGTTTTATACATCCTAAAGTTACTTCATATTACATTTAATGTTTGGATGAAACATAAAATCTAATTTTCACTTAAAATCATCAATGAAAAATAAAAGTTTGTGGTTTCAGCTGAGAAGATATTTGAGCAATCAGCCAAATAAAAACAGGAATTTCTGTTGCAGCCAGTTGAACATTTCACAAAACAGTTAAAGATTTACTACACATAAATCTTCAGAAGTGTGTGTTATTACGTGCAAGTTACTTGTACAAGTGCTTTGTGAAACGGTTGCCAGGTTTGCAGTCTGATCAGGAAGAAATGAGGAAACATTGTATAGATGCTTCATGTCAAGTTTGGTGTTGATTGGCCTTAAAGGTTCAGTGGAGAACAATATTTCTGTGGAGAAACAGATGAAAAGTGATGGCACTTTGGGTCAAATGAGCTAAAATCACTGTAAGTCAACAAATGCCACGGTTGGGAGTAGCCTTTTAAACCCTGATAAACAAACCTTTGGGTCTGAATTATTTCAACTTCATACTGTTTGGTCTCCAGATCAATCTTTTTAGACCTGACAAAAGACTTCCATGCATTCCAAGCTCTCAATAGCAGCTTCCAGTCAGCCATAGCTCTGGCCTTACCCATCAGAAGTCTCTTTTCTAGAACCAGATTATACCATGCTGAGAAATGACGCTGTAAAGTCTGGAAAAAAACAGGTGTAGATTGTCATTTACAGACAAAGCAATGCAAAAAGTAAGAAAAATCAAACAATATTATTGTCTTGTTAGTCTTCTATTACTCAAAAATTCTTTAAAAGTTGAAAAGAAATTCCTGCCAGTCTAGGGAATAACGCACTATTAATTTCTGGTGAAATTCTATCTCACAAATAAATACATTATGGTAAAATTTTAGAGGATGCTTTTATATTTATGCCAACTAAATATGTTTTCAGTTTTAAAATTGCTAAGGTTCCTAGACTGACTATGCTGCCCCCTGGCTTAAAATGCTATGCTTTGTTGCCCTCAAGGGACAGATAAAGACAAATCAACCACAGATGAAATTTTTTGTTAGAAGAAAATCAATTACCAAAAGTTTTTTCTAACCAGTTTATGTAAAGGATTAAAGTGCAATACTTTTTACTATCATTTATTAATTGAAAAAAAAATTTCTGGGGTAAATAAACATGCAAATTCGAGTATTATAACTGTTATGTTATACTAAATATAGAATGACCAACAGAGAAGAGCTTTCTTACAGCTAATCGAAACCATTGTGAGAGTAGTGTTTCTCTGTCTTTATCCACAAGATAGAAACAGGCCCGTCAGTCTACTAAGGTTTTCTAGTCTATTAAAAGTATGAAAAAGATAACACTGTTGATTGCTGTGACAATTATGTTGTGTTGCACTTTTCTTTTTCATATATCAGCATGAATTAACTCTAATAGACATCGTTCTGAAATAATTTTGTTTAAACAACCATTTAAAGATACAATTTTCAGGTTTTTAACAGAGAATGTCTCCAGTAAAATCCTTAGATGGATTGACAAGCATCTTTTTCAACTGATGCATACAATGGTTACTTGTGCAAACTACTTTATCTGATAAGTTAAAAAGTAACACCCCTTGACTGATTGACAACCCCCTTACCCTTAGATCTGCAGCTTCCTGTCTCTTCTTTAGTTCATTTAATCTCTGTAACAGAATCCTCTGTTTCTCTTCCGTTTTCTTCTCCAACTCAATCTGTTGTCTATGCTTTTCTTCTTCTTCCTGATCAACTACTTGTACTGCATAGGTATTTAATTCCTCTTGTCTCTTCTCCTCTCTTAAAAAGGAACAGTTAATAAAAAATCTTCCTCTTTTCTATTTTGAATAAAATTAAATCATTGAAAATCAAGACAATCTGTGAAAAGCTGTCCTAAATACAGTAAAACCCTTGAAAATCTAGATAACAGTGAAATAATAGGAAATCTAGACAATCTGCAGAAGTTGTCCTGAATACAGTAAAACCCTTGAAAATCTAAACAACAGCAAAATCATAGGAAATCTACAATCAGCGTAAGTTGTCCTTATAGAAATCTAGACAATTTGAGAAAAGTTAGCCTGAACACAGTTAAACCATAGAAAATCTAGAAATCTTTTGAAAGTTGTCCTTTAAACAGTAAAATCTAAGGAAATCTGGACAATCTGTGGAAAGTTGTCCTAAACACAGTTAAATTAAAGACATCTTGACAATCTTTGGAAAGTTGTCCTGAATATAGTAAAATCTTTAGAGAACTTTTTATAAACCAAATTTTTAGCTTTTATTTAGCTGTATTGTTTTTTAAGACAAATTCTCTGGTTCTCAGGCTAAAATTTGTGTAAAATGATGAGAAAGAGGGGGCATTTTTGTACCTTTCTTTATTTCAAAATAAAGTTATATTTTTATAACATTTTCTACTTTTTATATTGACATTTGCACAACCCATGTTTTCTTTGAAGTTAAATGATATTTCAACACTAAATCTAATTGGATGTGTTTTTATTGGCACCATAGTAAAGGAAAAATTGGTTTCCTGATAGGTTGCTTTTGGAATTTGAACAAGCAGACAGCAACTGTAGGTACTCTTTCAAGTCCAATACCTTTGCTGTATTATGTTTTATTTTTAATTGTATTTGTTGTTGGTTTTCAGCATTGACCTCAAGTATTAAATCCATTTCAAACAATTTTTTATAGTGTGTTTTCATTGCTGTTTTTGTCAAACCACTGTCCCAGGTTAGGGGAGGGTTGAGCGCTCACAAACTAGTTTAACCCCCTCACATACTTTATGTGCCTGTCCCAAAGGAGGAACCTGTAGTCAAGTGGATTTTGTTTTTTAAATAGTCATTTATTGTTCATTGTTATTTGTTCACCTTTTTTTCAATAGATTGGGTCGATTGTTGTATTTAAAAAAAGAATAGTTTGACATTTTGTTTTTTGGGAGCCTTTTACAGCTTCCATTATTGTATGGACTCCGGTTCATTATTGAAGGTCCTTATGGGACCTGTAGAAGTTAAAATTTGATTGTCATTTGGTGGATGGCTGTGTCATGGACAATCATGCCAGATCTCATATTTTCAAATTATAGGGGATTTTTTCACATTGATCAAATCTCAGAATGTGGGAGATATTTTTCTGAAATAAATCACACTATAAATGCTTGGTTGCATTTGGCTCAGAAGATTCAGACAAGAAGAAGTTATAGTGTCAATTTTTGTGTTTTTGTCATTTTTGCTATGAATTTTTGCCATACTGAGAAAAATCCCACATTATTCATTCAAAAATTCTAAATTGCAAGTTTTAATTTTATCAATTATACCCTGTCACATTTGTCATTATAATAAAAACATGGCAATAAATTCTGAATTCACAGTTTACCTCTGTCTGATTTCTTCCATATTCCTCTTTTCCTCCTGCATCTGTTTTCTAATTCTCGCCATTTCTTTCCTGATCAACATTTCTTCTTTCTTTTGTTTAGTTAGTTTATCTTGTTCTTCCTGTAAGTAATTAGTACTATAATTTCTAGATTATAAACCTCATCTTTTAAGGAGGTTCATTTCTAAGGAGTAAAAAACCTGTCCATATATCAGTACAAACTCCATCTAAAAAACGTCACAATTTTTATGGAAAAGCTAAAGTGGAAAGGTGTTAATGTAGCCATAAATAATCCAATATGCACATTGGTAATTCTAAATTTAAGTTACTATGCAGTTAGAGCACTGCCTTTAAAACTCTTTTTAATTTTGAAGTGACTTTGTTTTTTTTATTTAACAATGAGAACAATGTTATAGAATAATGTTAAAAAACGTCACAATTTTTATGGAAAAGCTAAAGTGGAAAGGTGTTATATAGTCATAAATAATCCAATATGCACTTCAGTAATTCTAAAGTTAAGTTACTTTGCTGTTAGAACACTGCCTTTAAAATACTTCTCAATTTTCAAGTATATGACTTTGTTTTTTTTTTAATTTACATTGAGAACAATGATCTAGAATGATGCCAATATGAATGTTTGTTGAGAAGCACTGCCCAACTGCATTTTGGATTATTCCGGTATACCATCATTATTATTATTATCATAATTATTTTATTAACTTTTACATATTGTAATATTCCATGACCAGTCTTATATTCTGAGTAGAATTGTGGAGGTCAAGTAATACTAGAGTAAAACATCCTACAATCACCTAGATCTTGGAAAACTCTTCCAAACAGTAATAACCACTATCCATGCTACTTTTTGTGCAAAATAACTAAGAGAGAGAGCTCATTTAAAACTTCCTAAAAGAAATAGCCACTATCCATGCTACATTTTGTGCAAAACCACTTGGAGTTTGAGCTCATTAAGAAAGACATCACCATAAATATTAACTTAAAACTTGTAAGTATCTTTTATGTTTTTTAAAATCATTAATCTAAGTTTAACAAAATTATGTTTCTCGAAAGAAAAAAATTAATTTAATGGTATCTCTCCTTGATTTTAAAAAAGACAGGTTAGAATTTAATTATTACACTTCATTATAAACTTCTTTTAAAGTCCAGCTAACATCATGTAATGGATGGCTTAAGTAACAGTGGTTAATAACTGGTGCTTGACTATGAGCCCGATGATGAACTTACCTTAAGAATAATTTGTTTAGCCCTGTGGTGGGCTTCTTTCTTGGCCTGTTGTTCCTTCCTCCTTCTGTTTAATTCTTCTTCCTTCTTCTCTCTCTTCTCTTTTACCTTAAATCATAAAAAACACCTAAAAATGCTTAAATTGAATACACTTTTGATGCATTTTAACATAGGCTTTAGTTCTGTGGTCAATGGAAAAAATCACATGTTATAGAATTCAATTTCTTTAAATATTGACAAATAAGATCCAAGTATGGAATTAAACATAAAATCCACAAATATATCAAAACCTAATCCATAAATTAAATTGATGACAGAAAATTTTCCAAAAATTTACTTGGCCTATCTGCAGACTAGATAAAGATATTCTGGCTATACTTGTTCAGGTTTGAGTTCAAATTTTCAGGGGCCTGGGTGGCTGATTGGTCTAGTTAGCTAATTTAAACTGCATGTACAGATCACTGTAGCCTATCACCTATATGGTGAAAGTTCTCGCCTGACATTGTACCAAACAAAAATGGGTTTAATTCGCACTGCAAGTGATAAGGTTTGTCTGTTACCTTCCCAAGGTTGGTGGTTCGGCTTCCTCCACCAATAAAACTGACTGAAATATTGTTAAAAGTGGCGTTAAGCCCCAATCAAACAAAAAAATCAAATTTTCCAAAAAATTTACTTGGCTTATCTGGAGCCTACTGTCAATTTTATCATATTTCAAGTTGTTTTGGATTTATCCATGCTGAATAAAAATATAAGTCTTACTTAATTGTTGATTAATGACTAACAGTTCTGCAAATTTATTCAACAGTTTCTTCAAATATGTGTAAGTTGTATTGTCTGTGGGATTTTGCATGGAGCAGGGAGATAACTCACTTTGACGATTTTCTTAAGCAAGCTATTAATAGCCATTTTCATGTCAAAAGTCAAAATTTTTGGTTAAAAATAGATAAATATAATTCACAGTTTAACACCATATTTGAAGTAATATGATAATTATTTAGGAAATCTGATTTTTAAATTACCAAAAATAAACTATAGAAATGTTCGCATTCAAATCACTTTTTCACCAATAGTAAAAAAAAATCTCTGAAGGAAGAAAAATATTTTTGCACTAAAAGTGAAGACAAACATAGATAAAATTTTAGTAAAAGGTATGCCTCTTGCATTCCATTTAAATATTCTAAATTGTAAAAAGGCTATTTCCAAAGTGAGCTGTGATGACAGTAGATTCAGATGTTCTCACTATACCTGTTTATGTCTGAGTTCCATTTTCAGCCTTGGATCTTTGTACTTGCTTGCATCATCAAAGCCTAAATCATTGATCACCCTATCAGCTACAACTTTCTTGTTTAACATTTGGTCGAGTACAGTGTTAACAGCCCTGTCTTCATCCATGTCTTCTAAGAAAGCATAGGGATCTGTCGATAAATAGACAAATTATTAAAGTGGTAGTTATAACTGTAATAATTTGTTATCACACCTTATTTCATAATCAAAACTATTCTATTTATATACAACTAATCATATCTTAGTTGTTCCTTAAGTTTGGTGTAGCATTCAATTTTAATCCAACAAAATTTGGTTGGCAGTTCCCCAGAACCTTGTGTATTGCCTGCTCACCCTATTGTCAGTTTAATATATTTACATCAATCTGACGAAACTATTTTAATTACTTTTGCAGAAACTGGTTTTCTCTGATACAATAATAATAAGATTAAAGCATTTTTAATGATCCTGGTGGAAAAATCTGTTGTATTGTACTACCCTTATAATGATATTTTACACACCATCTTCTTCTTTATACTTCTTTCTGTAATAATTCATCCCAAATTCTTCATTGTTGTTATCCACCAGATGATCCCATTCTCGTTTGACTTCCAGTGACCCCTTGTTCCAAGGTTCATCACTAAATTCATCCATATCATTGTCCAATCGAATCTTCTCGTTAACCCACTGTGACAACAATTCTTGTGCTAAAATATCAGAATATCTGTCATTATGAAATCAGCAACAAAATACTTAAGGAGGTTCGGGGGTCTAAATAAAAATCGATAGAATTTTTTCATACTTTGTCAAAAGATAACCTATATTGTGCT
>JARWCS010325029.1:0-12566 GCA_034783895.1 Geukensia demissa | reverse complement strand
AGTATTCGGTTATGAAACCGGTGGTTAATCTAAAACTAGAACTAACATGACTAAACGGTCTTTCACCACACTGATTGCAAATTCAATTATTCAATTTATTCAATTTTGCTCAGGTCAAGATTAGTGTCAAACTAAAAGCGTTGATAGGAATTAATATCATGTGTCTGTTTTGTATAAACGCGAACCGTTTACAAGGACATGAAAACTATTTTTTGAAAAAAGTTATTACCACATGACTAAAGATTATCGACCAGCTATCAAGTTCAGTGTAGGGATGAACTTAAAATTCAGTTGTTTGATCAAAAACTAAAGATGAACTAACTTTGTAACAACTTTTACAACACATGTCCTTATAACAGTGTTAGTTGATATAATGTTTGTTCTCGCCACAAGATATTTCTGAAATGTTAGATATCATGGAACAATATTCAATTCATAGATAATACATATTCAAAGGTATCTTGTAAAAAAAGGCAGAACTCGTAAATCGGAGCACAGAGAACAGAATCACAGAATTATTGGTTGTGCTCAACAACACTACCCGAATAAAATATGCTTTGAAAGGGTTATTAGTGCCTGCATAATTATTGATATCGGTTAGGTACTGTATATAACGACAGTAAAGACTTAACAGAATGGAGAGTAAAGATCAATTGATGAATGATGTAAACGAATAAGCATTGATCAGCTTTACGGATCTGAATGTAAATCTCTACGTTCTGAATATTCAGTCTTTTCGTATGTCTAGATTTATAAGAGTTGTCGTCCATATGGGACGGTATATTGATATAGTTATAAAGGTAAACTTTTGGTTTTATTATTTTTTAAATTTTATTTCAGCTACAAGTTAATGAAAAAGTCAATCCTTTTGTATATGTATATTATGGCAATGTGCAGCAGACTAATATTTTTTCTCTTGGTAAATATTATGGATTTTGCGAAAAATAGCAATAATTTAGGTTTTTTCACATTACAGCTATATTGAGAGACCGTCCCGCATGGGAGATAACTCTTACAAAAACATACAAATTTGGCTACGAAAATGGGGAATATAATTAATATTATAGGTTAATTTATTTAAAGTTTGCTGTTCCTGTCCTTAAAACTAGTATAACTTACACGTGCACACGTGACCTGTTGCCACGAAAGTATCAATGAATTCTCCTGGCATTTTGACAATCAGTTAAATGCGATTTTTTTGTTCATTATACGATAGTTTTTGAATCAAGAACGGCTGATAAACATAAATTCGATATTAAAATACAGAAAATTACCAATAATCATCCTCTTGTTCTATTCTACCGGGTTTCATTTTCAATTTTTAACAACTCCACACAATAAAATTTAAAATAAGAACATAGAATATATCGAAGACCAATGTATAAGGTCATGTCTGTCTATACGCCGTTGGTAACAAACTTATTTGGCAAGTTGTGTTGTAAGGTCACGATTCAACGTGTTCTTTACAAGTTTTGTTGATAGTTGAGAATAGTATACATGTGTTGAAGATTAGAATTCATAGCCGAAAAAAAGCATGACAAACTTGAATCTGAAAACAAACTTTGACTCTACTTTGGTCCCTTACGGCAACATGCGTTTGGCACCCAATGTCGATTAGTGTCAATTCCAGACTAATCGGGTTTCTTTTCATTTGGAAAACAACAATAATAAAAAAAGAGAAGATATTCGGTAAACGGCGAACAGACCATACTTCATCACCGTATGAAAGAGAGGAAATTGTTTAATCTAGAATTCTTAGTTACGCCTTCAACAAGGCTCGAATTTATCATCATGTGACTACTTCTTGATTGCCCTAAACAAATAAAACGTATAAACGTAAAATTAAGCAAATCTAGCCTGAATCCTATACATATAAATTCAAAAATCAAAGTAAAAGACAAAGACTTACTTATAACCTCGACTCGCGACTTGTAACAGAGACGTTATACACGTGATTGGGTTATACATGGTTTCCTGGAAATAAGCTTTTTTCCTACTATTGACCAAAAAAAGTAAAATCAAGGCATATAAAAGCTGTATAAGACATTGTATAAAAATCATACAAAAGGGAACCTAACCCAGTAAGAGAGTACCTTAACCGTAATAGGAGTACTTAAAAAGCACATGGAAAATAAAGTTATATCTCTAAAGAATGCATTTTTTGACAGTATGCTGAGATTAACAATTAAGACAGATAAGAAGTTTTTAATTGGTTAAGCTATTTGATTTTTAATTGTCTTGTACAAATTGAAGAAATATGGTACCCATCTAAAACAGGACTGGGATATGTGTGGAATGACCTACCGCAGTATATGCGGTTAATATATCAATGACAAAACATTTTATCCCGCAAACAGTCTATATAGAAAATTCAACGAAAACAGTAGGGGTGGTAAATAGCATATCCGAAAACTGCACACTCTGACTCACAGGATATTTAAGTGGGTATCACCTCTAAAGGTGACACTCAGCGCCCGTACACCAACCTTCCAACCAGACATTCAACATCAAAATACCAGAATATGTTGGAACACCATAGGATGCTCAATATAAAGAATTTAATAACTTAAGTATTTGCAAGGCTGAGTTATTCATCGATTTAGATATTATTGGCAAATTGCAGGATCGATAATTCTTTGGCATTTTTTGTTTTGAATTGGCAGTTTGTATATAGTTGTATCCATGAAGGTGACTTCCATATGATACAAGCTCATAACTAATTCAGAAACTAAATCACGGTTTTAAAATTATGATGACTTGCATGTTTATTTAACTTACAAATCTTACTGCCTATCAGCAATATTTTAAGTAATATCAAACTGCCTATCCAAAAAAACAAAATTCTGTTACTAATGGTAAGAATGCAAACCAAGCTTCAAAAGAGATGTTAAAGCCGGAGTCCAAAAACAGTGGAGAAAATAAATACGTACTTTAAAAACATCGGAGAAAATAATTACGGACTTTGAAAACAATGAAAAAGTCAATCCGGAGTTCGAAAACAGCGGCGAAAATAAATAAGGACTTTGAAAACAGCGGAAATTGTCAATGTCAAAACAATTTGAATTTGAATTTTTCATTATTTCTTGCATGTATTTGTGGACCATGATTCACCTTTATCTACAATTTCCTGATTCGTTACCGCCTCGGTGGTGTTATGGTTAGCGTGCTCACCTAGAGTGCAGAAGGACGTGGGTTCGATCCCCGGCCGGCTCAAACCAAAGACATTAAAAATGGTATTTGCTGCTTCTCCGCTAAGCCCGCAGCATTACTGTAAGAGCAAAGACTGGTCCGCCTAGAGTCAGAATAATGTGTCTGGGTAAAGTGGTATGCGGACTGTTGCTTTCATGAGCTAGCTCTTGAAAATTCCGACTCAACGTGTCAGTCTAGTACAAAGATTCATTCATCATCATTCATTAATTTGCTCTTGAATATACATGAAATATTTTTCGCTGAACGTTAAGCAACATTCAATCAATCCGTCAATCCTGATTCTTACAAAGAATAGTACTTAAAAATCTTGTGTGAAAAAGGGAATGATAATTCAATTTTTAATTGCGTCTTTCAAGGAGAAAATGTATAGCCTTTCATTCGGTCGTACATTAGAACAACTTAAAACATTTTAGATAATAATTAGACGCCATCCTTACAGTCAATCAAAGTTCTTTTTGAAGAATATTTTGACGAATTTTAAACACTTTTTCTCCTGTTTTAGTGAGGACCCAATATTTTTGAAGCATATAATGGTATGCAAGATGTATAAGATACATTCAATGATTATTGAAAAATGTGAAATCATGAAGTAATTTAAATATTCCGTTCATTAAAATCTAAACCATTGCTGTAAACAAGGGCAAAACGGACATGTTGGGAAATATAACACCGTACGAAGGGCCCAAAGTGACATACCTGTCAAGAAAGGGAAAATAGGTAATGAGAAATCGTCTCTCTTGTATATTTTAGTCTTTATTTAACCTTGTGAAACAGAAACAGGAAAAAATCTAGGAACGACAACTGTGGCTTTTCTGAGTGATTATTTTTATTAATAGTAAGGAAGCGTAAATTGTAGTGACGCCTTTGGAGACGTCCGGGTTAATGATTGCAAAGATATTGTCAGGATAGTATTATAAAATTTATCGATTAAATCAGATTTAGAAGGATCTTTAACCTAGGATTATTAACAGTAAAGAAATAAGTCTTCAAATAAAGGAGCACAGTTGGTACCCATTGAAATTCCTACAATATGTCGATAAATTGCCAAAAAAAATATTGAATTTATAATTCGCTAACAAGTCAAGTAAGTTCATATTTTGTAGTAACCTGTTTCATCCAAAAAGAAAGATCGATCACAGTTACAGCAAATATATTTTGATCTGTTAATGTCTACTCAGTGAGAGCAGAAAATTTCTTTTACATAAAGTTATGAGCATGTATATTATGTATTCACCTACCTAAACTTCATAATTAACCACAGAAAAATCTCAACTTTTGTTTGGAACTCTGCTAATAGCTTTGTGTTCTGAAAATTTTACATTGATTTTCTGGAACCTTATAAACTTAGTCTAGTTACTATAAGTATCTACAATTTAAGATATCAACTAACAATTTTGTCCCAAGAACTTAATAAGTAGGTTTATTTCTTGTTCTGGATTTTTATAACTTGTTTTAAAACCGAAATGGCTGTACAACGAAACAATGTTTCAAGTAAATAGTGTGGCCCGAGATATCTTTTATAGTCATGACAACAAAACAAAGCAAAAAGTAACAAGGAATCAACGGCCAATGAAATAATAATTTTGATCTATTTATAAAAGATTAAAAATTAAAAAAACAAACTAAAAGAAACATGAACAATCGATTCCTGCTTTATGAGAGAAATTTAATTTATGTAGCATGCATATTTTAAAAATATAGCTTGTTGTATCTTTAAGAACTAAGTAAATATAATGTCCTCTGTTTTCTTACGTTACTTCATAATGTTTGCTTATTTTTTATATTCATAAAATTATGTTCTGCAAACCGAAATCGTAATAGATGAAAAAAAATGTAGACGCATCAAATGATTTTCACTCAACCATAACATTTTCGGACGAAATATAAACGTTGATCTTTTATCCGTTCAAATTAAAACATTTTTAAAGAAGGTACTTAATTTTAGATATTGCGCAGTCAAATAACAAACTCGGGGAAAACATTAAGGTCCAATAACGTTTAATGCTAATGGATCTTGGACGTTAATAGTTCGTAAAAGTATTCTGTTTTAAAAGGAATGTTCATTTAAGTTTTACTTTTAACTAGGGAATATAAAACAAATGTTTTCTTCGTTTTGTATAGTCTTTACAAGAAATATGAAAGAACTTTAAAAAGAAGTCAATACTGTGTCAGTTTTATATTTCTCTGGCTGAATTCATTCATTAATGTAACAAATTTTATATTACATTACAGGGTTTGCAGATTAACCTTCCTGAGTGACATAAATAAACATATTGTATAACTGTGTAATAGTCCATGAATACTGTAACCAAAATTCAGCCAGCAATATTCTTTGTTATCATACTTTAATATGTATGTTCTATATAAAAAAGTGAGGAATATTACATTTATCTTATCCTTTAAGGGGCCTGTGGTTTCGGGTGATGTTTTAAACTTGCCTGTACAGATCACTGTAGCCTATCGCCTATACAGCGTGAGTTCGAGTCTGACTTTTTAAACTCTCATCGCACGTAAGGTTTGTCAGTTATCTGCCCTAGGTCGGTGGTTCTTTACGGTTACTCCGGCTTCCTCCATCAGTAAAACGGACCGCCTCGATATAACACAATATTGATTAGAGAGAAGTGTTTTTCCTTTCGGGTCAGATGGGTCAGATGGGCTAGAAGTATTTGTAACATCTTATCTTATCATTTATATCATTTCTTTGTTAAAATATGACCGTCAAACTAACAATTTTACTGTTTATTTTTTAAAATGACCCAGTAGAAACGTTGCAAGGGATATGCAATTCAGCATCTGTCGTCGTAGATTAAGCAGTTGTACTGTGCCAAAAATCATTAGAAGTTATTAAATTAATAAAGGCTATTTTGAAAGAATGTATTGATGTGTAAACTCAGCCGACTCACTAATTAAGTCCTAAGATGTTTATGTGTTTTGTGGGTAAAAGGCAGAGCTTACAGAAACACTTAAAAATTTCAAGATTTTAAAGGCCTCATATTGCATGCACCTTTACCATGTTAAGGACCTTCTACATTGTGCTTATCAATGTTTGGATATTGATCTTGTCACTTCAGATATGTACCCGTTATAAGAATAAGAATACGTCCAGTCTAGAATACCATGTGAGTGATCAAAAGTGCATAGTCCAAAGAGACAAGAAAATTATGAATCAAACTAAGAGATAAAACGAAAACAAAAGGAATCCACGAACTCCTTTCCAACACAGGAGTGGGATCATGTGCTCCAGAAGGGTAAGTATCCACTGTCTTGCGCGCAACACCCGTCATGGAATCGTTAAACTGTAATCCATGTAAACTTCAATCCGAGAAGAGACAACTTATTTTTGTATAACCGGTTACAGGACCATAACTAGTTGAGATACACTTATACCATATGGATCAACCATTTCGTGATGGGGACCATAGAATTTTAGGAGGGACGACTTCAACCTTGATTCGATGTATCCTTCTTGTAGTAATTTATGCAATAAGAGCAATGTTCTATTCAGAAGATGCTGATACTTGGAACGGGCACGAGAGTATCGAATCAACTTCGAAACATAAACCCCGTAGGCAGGGGAAGCAGGAATATTGCCACATAAATATGGGATGTTTACAATAGGAAAGTTTAGTCATCTCATTTGTCGTAAATCTTAGAAACAAGTTTTCCCTCTTGGTCAATTTCGAGGAATACATCTAGGTATGATGCAGATTTTATTGAGTTTGTGGTCTCCGTAATATTTAATTCGCTGGGATATATTTTGTCGAGATGTTCACTGAACGTTGAATTATTCAAAAAGCGAAAAGTAAAATTAAACGATCTGGCCAATTTCTTTTTGATATTCCGCAGGAGTACTTGAATGAATTTAACTTCATACGAGTATGAAATAAAGTCAGCTAGTGGGGGCGCAAAATTGGTGCCCATTGGAATTCCAACGGTCTGTTGAAATACTCGCCCACCAAATTCTACAAAAATGTTGTCAATCAGAGTGTCCAGCATTTTGATAATATCACTTTCACTGTATCTATTAGCACAAGAATGTTTTATTGTCAATCAAGACGACCATAAATGAGCTGCACAATTGATAACAGTATACAAATGATTCGTTTTGATTACATTGCTTTAATACAAGAGAATGACAAAGACATACACAAGAAAATGAAAATGATCAATAATAAAAATTTTATAAATATATAAATTTTTAATATATTGTATTAATTATATTATAGGCAAACCACCAGTGACTCACACAATCCTATAAAAAAGAAGAGTCCCAACATTTTTTTTTAATTTGCTGTCTTCGGAAGACATTAACCACATTAATTTTGAAGCTGGAGATTAAAATAATGTGATTAAAATAAAATGAATAATAAATAATAAAATTTGTATTCATTATATTTTTGTTTTGAATTATTTCTGACCTTCCCTGTTCCAGAAAAGGACATTGAAGAAGAAAATGATTTTCATCTTCAATTTCCTAATTGCATAAATTACAAAGTCTCTTTTCCATCCGGAGCCCCGAATATCTTCCTTTTTCTATTTTCAATCGGTGCGCATATATATATGCTATATGTACATTTCAAGGAATATGTATATATTTGTGTGTGAGTGTGTGTGTGTGGAGCGATTTTGAGGTAATCCATGTATTCCATCCTTACCGAAAGCCTTGTGTAGGCCTCTAGATCACTGTAGGATGCCCTTCTTCACATTATCCCATTATTTCTTCTTTTTATACATATTTGTTCTATTGAAACGAATTTGTTTCAAGACCCCCTCGCTTTTCCCTGCCGGTAACTTTTTCTTGTCCGGACTGGAGACAGATCACGTTTTATTGAATATTTTCAATGTTTAAAAGAAAATTCATGTGAATTACAATTGTTAATTGATTTATTTTAAGAAAAAAATCACTTTCTTAAGCGTAAGCGAAGTTAGCTAAATGAAGTCCCTTTTCACTAACCTCGTATTCCTTTTCAAACTATTTTTCCATGGTAATTCTGGTATGAAATGAATCCTGAGTAACACAGATTGTTGTTTTATCCTGGTGAAATGCTACTTTCAATATTCTGGATAGCCTGGTCAAATTTTCAAAGGTTTGCTGTTGTCGTCCCAAACCGCCATGTTGCTTGAGTTCCAACCGTAAACCAGCTTATGTGAATTTTGCCATATATTGACTATATACACATCAAAATGAAGTGGAGATAATCACTAAATAGGCGTTGTTCAATGAACTGTAACGGAAGCTGAACTTAAATGTTTGGGCTAGCTTTTTGTCCTTTTTCTGCAATAGTTTTTGAAGAAAGTAAGAAATGAGTGAAGGTCGGCAAGAGAAACATATAAATAATGTCCATTGGAATGCCGATCGTCTGCTAGAAAACTCCTCCGTAAAAATGGAAAATACATGTATTTGTCAGTAAGGAAGTCTCACATGATTATAATATCTTCCTCTGTACATTTGTTCTTTGATTTTTTGTAAGGTTGAACACAGAATTTATTGTTTCTATTGAAAGCAATGTGTTTGTACGTGTTTCACGTGTTTTTTAAATAACTTAGATGTTTTAAGTGCGTGCATTATGGCCGTAGAAATGATAAACAAATCAAATGACTTTATTCTGTTACAAGAGGACAGAGATTTCGAGTTTGAAATGTCTATTAAGTCTTTGGTATGAAATTTTTGTGCCGTGAATATTTACACTATATCCGTTAAAAGCTTTGGAGCGGTAAAGCGGAACATTTGTCAGTTCCAGCGACGAAACGCTGCCTTTATGGACACTGGTGGCACTTTGGTATCCAAAACAATGAAGGTAAATCATAGTCCACAACCTTTGCAGGTTTTCCAAAGAAAAGGCAAAACTGACATATTATTATCAATGATCTCCTTTTTAAAAATGTTATATCTGTGTAAGGAAGATTGCCATATGTGAATTCAAGACTCGAGGCATTGCTCGTTAAGTAAGCAATCAATTGAAGAATTTTTTAGATAAAAATGATGTTATTTGGGATATTATATTCTTGTATGGCAGTTTTTTCTTTTTCATGTCTATGCAGTGCATTGGTTTGAACAAGCAATGTTGACTGGTATCCAGAATTCCAGAAACTAACATGTTTATATTAAAATAAGGGTTCAAAATAGGAGTTTTAAAATGTTTTGAATGTTAACGCTTAATAAACATACGAAAAGCTTTTATCAGTGATAAAACTTGCGAATGAATGTTTCTTTAAAAAACAAGATAGTATATTATTACAAATTATGTATAGTTTCTTTTATGTCTTTTCACCTCTTTTTGATATTAAGCCATGAAAATAAAACAAACTATGCAGATTTCACACTCAAATCATAAAGAAGTTTTAATTGCGCGAAAATGTATGTCGTTTTTATGTGTGAGAAGCTTTGTCTTTACTTCCATTGTATTACTAATTAATACTACATAGATCTTATTTATTTTGTCATTACGAGACCAAGCTTTACGACATGAGCCAGTGGTGGTATTATAATTATTTACCCTAGCATGCTGTTTTTCATGTAACTATTTGTACGTTATTTAAGATGTTTTATTCGTTAGAATGCTTTGTCCGATAGCGCTCTCAGCTGCTGACAAAAAATTTTTTAAGAAAGAATATGTTCCTTCTCGGTTGAAGTCATTACTGCGGAAATTACTTGGTCAACACCATGATCCTGTCTGCCGGCATCGATTATCCTTTTCCCATTTGAGTACAGAATCCTTTCCTGTAAAACGGAATTCGAAGATACCAAAGGGCAGAGAGAAATCGTTAGGCCAGAATACAGACAAGACCACAGCCAACAAAATGAAACGAAAGACAAGTTAAGTTGCGATTTTAAATCAAATGTTTTTCCGTCAGGAGGTTGAATCTTTTCTTGTGTATTTTTGAATAGTCATCATGAATTAACACACATCTAATAACGTCGAATGTATATCACAAAAGCGTTGTACTGACCTCAATGAATTCAAAGTAAAAGTTTACAAATTTTACAAATGTTAAATAAATATTGAAAATATGATTTGCTTTATACGTATTTCAAGGAGTCACCTCTCGTCCTCATGGATAGAATGAAACCCAAAATTAGGAACGTAAACATCAAACACTGTGGAATGAAATACTCATATTCATCTAACCAAAAAAGAGGCATAAATCAAGCGGGAAAAAAATGTTACAATTGTGATATAAGTAATGAAGCATTATATGTTATTTCAGGAGTTTTGAATTTCAGTTTGCCTAATTGAAAAGTCTTTACAGAGACAAAACTTTACCTTACCGAACTTCCCAACCTCACTGCCGGTTTTAAGGGGGTCTGTGTTGTCTATACAAATACAAATGGTCTTTTTTTTCATCTGTTTTTTTTTAGTTTTCCGCTTTGACTTTTTTGGCTTTTTTGTATTTTATCTGACCAAAATTATTTGTAAATTGTTATATATCATTCACAGTGAGACAAACACCTGATCAAAGAATGGCTATATTGGTCAATAAATAGAGATTTGAACCAGCTAATATATCACTAGATCCGAAAATGGGAAATCAAAAACAAACGGAAATAAAAACTGTAAAATAGTTAAGTGTGATCCCAACTCTCCCAAACAAGTGACCAAAAATCAAAGAAAACAAAAGCAGTAAAAGACGAACTATAAAACTCGAACAGAAATTTACCAAATCCGACTACATAGTACAAAAATTATAACAAGTATACTGAACAAAAATACATGCAAAAAGAAGATGAAGTTAGCTCCCAGTTACTAAAATAAAACTCCCCTGTGATATTCATGATGCTAAGACATCAAGCTTCTCAACGCAAAATTGCATCAAACAAAGTGTCTCCGACAATTAAATACTGCGTTTTCAATAAACGTGGATGGAATAACAAATATATTAATGTCTGTCTAAGGATCAGCGTATTAATAACTGTACCAACAAACCAGTTTTAATGTTCTGACTACAAGTCGAACCTGTACCCTTTATGGATAAGTTTGTTTAACGGTAAAATTCCATAGTATATAGGATGTAATATCTCTTGTTGTTTTTACAATTTTTTTTTTGCATTAAATCATTGTTACGGTTATAAAATTTTGTGAAAGTCTTAGGAAACTTGTGGTATCTGTATCCCTGCTCTGAAGTTTTACCAGCAAGATGTAGGTTGCGATCATGAGAGTCAGAAACTTAAGTGTAAAAACGGGCAAATCGAACAAGTTGCGAAATTAAAACATCATATGGAGGGGACCAAAACCATTTCCCCATCAAGAAATGGAGAGTCACCTATAGGAAAGAAAATCGTCCCTTTTATAATAAATTTAGTGAATAAACATCTCTGCTTATTTTTTTTATCCAATTCTAAAATGGGAGTACGGTCATTATTGATATTAGATTTATCTCAGGTAGTTTTTGGATAAATTTCTTTTTGCATCTTTTTATAACATTTAGATTAAATAAAGCTACAACACCATCCCAATATCTAGAAGTAATACTAAACTGGTCCACTAAATCCTGTTTGGAAGAGTCTTTTTGAATTTTGAAATAAACTGTTATTCATAACAATATAAAAAACAGCAATGGAAGGAGCGCATTTGGTGCCCAATCATATGCTAATTTTTTGTCGATAGAAAGTGTTGCCTAATTGTACATGTTCATAAATATCTAGAAGGAATTCGTTTGTTGTAATCATGTCAGGTGATATCAAACAAAATTATAAAATTTATCGCTCAAACGAACTTATTTTATTGAAGCATATGTAAGAACAAATGACCAGTTGATTAAGGAGGTTCGGGTGTAGAATTTTTTTATACTTTGTTAAAAGATAACCTATACTGTGCTATAAAAAAATTGTAATTCAAATGTCTTTATCACGGAACTCGTTTTCAAGCAACGGGTTGTGCAAAATCCTCAATTTTGTGTTTATTATATAGGAAAAAACTACATTTTTCTTGATATAGAGAACATAAAACGATAGAATTCTGTAATAAAACAGGAAAAGATAGATTTTATTATATATTATAAGAAAATAAAAGGAAAAGTTAGGATCACCGGTCTCATTTTCTTCCTACATTAAAAAAATCTACAATTCCATAGTTCATTCCTTTATAAAATAAAGTCATTGGAGTTACCTCCACTGGAAATGATTAATTCCGAAAATGTCAAGTGATCCGAAAGGAGGTTGTCTTCCGCCATCTTGGATCACAAACTAGTGGTATTGACTTTTTCTATAATTGCAAGTATTAATTCTACATGTAGAAAGAAAAATATTGTACAAAATCTGGATTAATATATTGTAATTACTTATAAGGAATTCGAAGATACCAAAGGGGCAGACAGAAATCGTTAAGTCGAGGACAGACAAGACCATGGCCAACAAA
>JARWCS010325018.1:976-12567 GCA_034783895.1 Geukensia demissa | reverse complement strand
GTTTGATTTGTTCACAGTTTTGTAGGGATCATCCATCTTCGATTCCGTAAACAATTCAGAAAGGTTCCGTTATGCTCCGGAAGGTTCCGTTACGTGCCGGAAGGTTCCGTTATGGCTATGCACCGTGTAAACAACACATGCCTAAACTACCTTCAGTACTTTGCTAAAAAACAACTTCCTATAAAGCTTATCTAATCATTATCTTATGTTCACCTTTTTCATTGTATGCAAGATACTACTACATTCCAAATTAACTCTCATAACAAAAATGAAAGAAACTTAATTTCTATATTTTTTCAGAATTACATACACTACTATGTATCATCCTCTTTGCTTACTTCTTTTTAGACTATCAAACACCAGAATAGCGCGGGAATATGCAGGATGGCTGCTTCGAGTAGTTTTGTTTTATGAATTATATATGCATTTCAGCCATTAAATTTATTAAAAAAAAGAAAAAATGCAAGAAACAAATGTGCTAAGCCATCTGAAGTTGCGCTCACAAAAAAGCAGTTGCTGAAATTGTCCGTGCTGTACATGTTTTACATTCACTAGAAAGGGCAATACAATTGAATTACGCTGTTAGACCATCTTCCGTTCGACATTACCGGGCTTATGCCATTCCTAAACAAAGTCAATACTTTTCCAACATTTTCTGCAATAGAATATATTTCATTTTTTTATTTTATGTTTAACGTACAGAACTGACACTTTTCAATATTACCCAGTTGATTATTAAACAGGAATGTTATTATACGTCCAAATACTTATGCAGAAATGCAGAGTGTCTACAATTTACTTCGGTTTCTTATAAATTACATGTAAATAAGAATATAAAAACAACAATTCAGGTAGAACAACACTAGCAATAGAATATAACCTTAAAAGTGAAAAGCCGCTAAAGCCATTGGCTGATATAGCTGATTGAATAAACTGACGCTGTTCAGAAGTTAGTTTTGAGAACCAATATAGTTTTTCGGACGTACACTATGAGAAAATGTAATTGAATGTATTTTTGAAATTCTTGATCTTGTAAAATACAGATGCCAACAGTACCCAATAGGACACAGCATAGTGACTTCCAAAAGAAAGCAAGTTCTGAAGTATCTTTTCTGCTGTACTTACACATGCTTGTTTCTCATTTTCACATTGGTTACCTGCCCAAGGTCGGTGGTTCTCGCCGGGTACTCCGGTTTCCTCCACCAGTTAAACTGACCGCCGCGATATGACTGAAATATTGTTGAAAGTGGCGTTAAACCTCAATAAAAAAAACAAACAAACTGACCATTTTCAAATTGGTTAGAACTATGGTCCTTGAAAACAGAAAGAAGCCAGTAGTTGTAAAATTTCATAAGTTCTACATCACAAAGTTACTGGTATAAAGCTATTGATGAACAAACATCTGACATTTTTTGTATAAAATTTCACAATACCACTGTTATTGAATTTTAATCTGCAAATTAGATTCAGCTTATACTGTATTTCACACCCTTTGTGGCTGGCCAGGTCTTGCCGATTAAACTGTCAAAAGCATAACCGCCCTTAGACAGTGGTAAAATTATATGCCAGTCGAGTCACTTAACACTTATTTGACATCATATTGTCAGTGATTCCAACGTCACCAGTTGACGACACAAGAATTTATTTGAAATAACAAAGATTGCGCTAGCTGAATATGCAAAAACAGTTACGATTGATTCAATCCTATGGGTCAGTTATTATTTTCCATTTTTCTGTGTCCTATGATTGAAAAACTAATTTTTCCTGAAAAACGACTCATAAGGAAGATAGGCCGGGGCACAAGATAAATCGTCGCCTTTTCATACAATGAATAATCGAACTTGCCAATCTACGCCCACTTGAAAATGTAAGCACTATCATGAGAACTTTGTCAAAAATAATGTAATTAGTTAAAAAAAAAAACTTAGCATAGAGAGCACAATCACTTGAACTTGCCGCATCAAAGGCCTGAAATTGTTGGCGATGGAACGAGTTGAATGACCAAGCATGTCTCCATTTGTTTGTTTCAAGTTACTCCTTTTTTGGATTACAACTTTGGATCTCTGGTATAGGTATTCTACGCTGGACCTATGTAAAATATGATATTTTTCATGTATTTTTAAAAAAAAAAATTTTTTTTCTTGTGCTGTGTGAAGGTCGTTTATTTTCGGATCATGGAATTTATGTTGGAAAGATACAGTTTACATCTTCCGAACATTGAAATTTGTTTAATTCCACGATTGTTATCTTTTTTGGCTTATCGACTGGATATATTTGACACAGCAATGCTCATTACGTCTACAACTGTATATTTTATAAATGAAATTAGAAGTTCATAAAAGTTGACTGATGCTCCTATTTTTGGCCCCTTGAGTGTCTGATAAAGGTACACACAGTTAAATTTGGGTTTTGAATATTTGCTATAAACGTACATAAGATGTGGATCATAGCATATATTCCATATTCGTTCTTTCCAAAAATGTTTCAGCTCTGCTTTTCAAATTTTATATAAACAAAAATTTGCAAGAAGTAGAGGCTAACGTGAAGCCAATCAAGAAAATACTGTCTTCCTTGCATAACTGTATCAACGGCTGCGATGCGAAGATTTAACTTGCTTGCTGTTGGAGTCAGATTTAGGCTAAAACTGTTCAATTTACTAATTGTGATTATGAATTGTATATCGTTATTATATATTAATAAATTCTATTTGTGTTTAAAATTTGGCGTCTTAATTCATAGTTCAGCTAAGAAGAAAAATATTCGCTTTTTGTTAAAAACATGAAACTTAGAATGACAGTAATACTTTTTTTAATTTGAAGCTTTTAGAAATTCGAATAAACTGACGTCCAAATTCAAAAGGCTTCCAATCCAATTTTCTTATTTACAACAATTCTTGTATAGCCCTTGATAAGTCATTATGCAACTGACGCTCTAGAATCCATTTCAAATATTTGTTATTAGCAAAGTATCTATTATTAGTAAAGACCGAAATTTTTATATAAAGTCTTCAAAAATTCCAACAAAATGGCCACTATCCCTACTTGCAAATAAATTAATCTACTGTTGTCAGTAACTTATTAAGTAAAACATAAGGAATGAATAGAGTTTAAGACACCAACCAATGAAACAAAAGAATAAAATACAGACAAATTAGATGAGTTTCGTTTCAAATAGTGTAATTACGATTTAATACAAAGAAAATATGTTCTTTGGATTTTCCATACACCTATCTTAATAGACAATGTGACTTTTTCAATAAGAAAAAATGCTGCCTCTGCAAAGTTTTCCAGATTACTTGGATATTTTTTCCATGTTTTGTCAGCTAAATAAAGAAGTAAATCATCGATAAAACAGTGAACAACCCAATGGAAACACCATCTCTCCTTTTATTTGTTATATAATTAACGTATTTATCGTACGTTCAACTGTTTGACATTCATCGATAATTAACGTTTTTACAGTAATCTGATGGATATAGATATGGTGTATGGTTCTTCTTCCAGGAGATATATAGCATATCCTATAACATGAGGTCGATTTTGTGGAATACTTGAAATATTCGACCGCATACAAAAGTATCTTAAAATGTAGAATTTAAGCAGCCCTTTTAAATGTCAGCAAACAGAACCCTTAAACATTGAAACCGTTTTTTTTTGCCGGAGATACATGTGAATGGAACAATCCGGAGTTTATACGTTGTACTTTCTGTATTTTAAAGAACATTTGTAACAGCCGCTTAGTGCATAGTCTGCACTTACCTCTCTGCCATACTCAGAATTCTCGTTATTGCGTTCTGAGTACTAAAATTACCAGTACTGAAATATCTTCCCTTCACTATTATTATCATTATCTTGCTTAACTGTTCTATAAAAATGGGAGATGTGGCATAATTGTCCATGAGACAACCATCCAACAAATAACAGTGGAATCCAAACTTCTAGTCAAGATTGAGATTTTGATATTGTATGTGACTTTAACAGTGCTGAAACGTTAAGCAAGTTTCAATCCAATAAAGATGTGATATCTTTGCCAAATTTTCAAGTGCAACGCCATATAATACTGTTCTGTCATATGGTACCTAAAAATCCAATATATTGAATCCATATTCTTACCCCGGTTATTAGTATTGATAAATTTAGAGGTAAGTAAGATCCATAAAACATTAACCAACATATTATTATTCCAACATATGACATAAATAAAAAAAAACAAAAGATATATTCGACAATGCTAATATTTGCCCCATTTTTATCAAAATAATTTGATAAACAACACTGCTTCAAGCCCTTCATTTATTTGCGTTGATTATTTCAGCATTGTAGTAAAAACAAATAAAAAAAGAGTTTCACATGATATTTCGAAAAATTCTGTATAAATCTCACACTTTCTGCTAATTTCAAGTCTAGAAAATGGTGACAGAGTGGGGCTTCCAACTTCTCTTTTGTTATTTAGTTGTCTTGACAAGGAATACACGCTCACTACTATTACATAGACTGTGCCTCATTTTAGATGTTTCCACCTTTCCGTGGAAAGACCTTTAGTTATTGTTTTGTTTATTATTATTATTATTAATTTTTGTTTTTGTTTTTCCGCCACTTTTATTTTATTCAGCAGATTTTTAATTCACAACATAACATTTTCATATTGTGTATACTATATCATTTGTATGTGAAGGGTTTCCAATCCAATCGACACTTCTTTTTATCGAACTCTTTCCTTTACTGGGTTATACAGTGAAACCTCTCAAAACCAGACCCTCAGAGAACAGGCCAACCTTTGTAAACGGGCCACAATGAAAAATACCCCAATGGTATTTTCTTTTGTAAATTAACTCCTCTGTAATCTGGTCACCCCTTTACACTGGCCAAAATTTTCTTTTCCATTGCTTGCCGGTTTAGAGAAATTTCACAGTATGTGTAAGTGACATATTGATATTGGGTTATAGTGTCCATGTTGGACAATTAATATGAATGCCCTTATTAAATATTTAAACAGAATTAAATGAGTCTGTAGTATTGCCAACATTAAGGAAAAAAACCAAAGAAAATTTCTATTGTGAAAGGAGTAGGTTCGCTAAGGCTCATATTTGGCCCAAATTTTAGATTTAATGATATAACAAGTAAAGTTGATGTTTAAATGCTGTTTAATAACCGTCTGTATAAAATTCAACATAAAACTCATATAATTTTCATGATTTGGACAAAATAACGGAATACATTTGGCTATTTCAACAAATTTTAAAATTTTCTGTAAAAATACCAACTTTTTGGAGGTGTTTTGTTCAAAAATAAATATGACCGCACAAAAACATCACAAAGATATTTTAACTTAACATTTGTACATGATAGACCTTTAATTGTGCACAGTTTGGTTGTGATGTTTTAGTTCGATCTATTTCAGAATCGACAAAATTGTATCAAATTTCGTATCAAATCAAGTAATTTCGGCGTGTTTTTACAACTTTTATATTTTTTAACAATATGACCGTCGTAATGTACAACCAATTAAACTAAAACAAAATGTTGGATTTTCTTTTTATATGCATTAATACAAACGATATAGAAAAATAGATATTAGACACTTTTTATTAAAAAAATTGCATTGATTTGCTAAAGAAACGATACAAAACTTTTACAGCAATATTTCTTCAAACATAAATCATAATACATAAAAGTAAAGATTTCTGTACCAATTTTTGTTTAGATGGTGTCTTCAAATTGCGAAGATCTCAAAACAGTTTAAAAATTTCCACTTTACGGTATTCAGTAGCTAAACCACACCAAATCATTACATAAAAACTGGCATTATAAGGAAATATGGTTAACAAAAAATGAATATTAAACGTCACATTATAGTCCACATTAGTGAAACAAACAGCATACAGCGTTGTGGTATAGGTATAAAATAATATGAAAGCACACATCTCAAACAATAGTCTCGAATAAAGGGAAGATGAAGAAAGAATTATATCAATATGTCTGAATTTTTTCTTGCGAAAACTTATTGTCCGATATCATATACATATGTAACAATCCGTTTTGTAATAACAACGCACTTTGTAAAAAATGATTTCTGTTAAAAAATTATGGTGTACTTCTGGATTTGATGTAAGAATAGTTACGAATAACCTGAGAAAACCAAGTATGGCGTAAATACCTAAATAAAAATATTGGAACATGTAGATGGGGTAAAAATGTAACAAACAAATATTAACTAAAATTAAGTTTTGGTGCATGCAGATTGTTTTCTAGAGGGTTAATATAGATTCCAAAAAATAAAGTATAAATTCCGTTAACTCTCTAGATGGGTATCCTCTGATCGCATGAACAAAATGTTTATGTTTCTGTACTCAGTCTGCTTTAGCAATTTATAAAACCATCATGAGCAGTTTACAAATAAGTTTCTGAAAGCATCACAATATCTGATACGTTGTTCTTGGTCGTCTTTATTTTAACACATAGCTAGCGCCAATGTAAATATTTGTAGGGTCACCAAATTTTGAATGTTTTAAAAATTGATTGTAAGCAAATACAATATTTATATCAAAGTATTGAAAATTAACAATTTGGATAACCAAACATTTCTGATTGAAGCAGTTCGATCCATTTCACGAATTTTACCCGTTTAATCAACAGTTGATTACGAAGGACGATCGCCACCAAAACGGCACTAATGATAAATAAACGAAAAATAAGAATCAATGTTTTGTTAAAACTGCATTATAGAATGAAGACCCTTCTTGTTGATTATCAAAAGAAAGATGCAAAATGAGAAATATTTGCGAAAACATGATTAAAACGCAATTTTAGTGTAAACATTTTCTGTATAAGTAAAATATTAGAACTTTTATAATGCGAAAACTTCTCAAAATATACTGCGTATCCACTAATATTGAACTTTATTTGGCCACTAATTCAAAAAGTGAATAAATACAAGGGGACATATGACTTAGGGTGAACGTTTATTCTTACAGTAGTTTGTGTGTTTGATTTGGGTTTAATGCAGCTTTTAACAATATTTCAGTCATATCGCGGCGGTCAGTTTTACTGGTGGAGGAAGCCTGAGTACCCGAAGAGAACAGCCTACCTTGGGCAGGTAACTGAAAAACCTTATCATGATGCGACCCTATTTTTTATGGTACAAAGTCAGTCGCGAACTCACACCGTAAAGGTGATAGGCTACAGTGATCTGTACAAATCAACTACCTAACCTAGTCCACTCGGCGGCCCAGATCCCTCTTTCATTCAATATGAAAAAGTGTTCTGTGAAAATAACAATTACAGAATTTTGTATATATTAAACTGTAATGATAAAAGATCCTTAGTGGCTGAATCTATAGTATATGAGCTTAATTTCTCAATGAAGTTTGCTTGTCAGTCTCAAATCTCACAGTTTTAAAGACCTTTGATTTGAAAATAAAATAAGCATAAAAGTGATATGTTCTTGTGTTTGTTTTGAGATATAACCGCCCTAAAATTTGACCAGAGAATGTACTGATAAATTTAATAAACGAAAACATCAACTGCCCGTGGATTATTATCAATTATCCAGCCTAAACAATATAGCCAAATACTAATATGTCACACATAATCCTCTTGTCAAGTTTTTATCAATTTGGTCGATGTTGTTTCCTACTTGATCTTCAACGGAAGAGTGGATGCAATAAAGTAAAAGACCAGAGTGGCTTTGGTAACGAAAGCTACGAGGTCTATTCAATACTATTTAATCAGTTATATATAAAACGATAATTAGAAGGGAGAAAGTAAATCAAGGTTTTGAAAAACGAGGACAATATTTATTGAAAATGGTGAAAATGTAAAACATTTAATTTCGGATTGGAAGAATGTACACCAGTGAACATTTACATACTATTTATGTATTAAATAAGAGGGTTAATTTACCGTTCATAGCAATGAAAATGAAAAATAAGAAAGTTGCAAAAATTCTTCTTTGCTCAAATAGTCCCTGATATTAGACAAAGAGATATCCGATGCATTTGAAAACAACTGAATCCAAGGCAGTGTTTAACTTTTTGTCCAATAAACAGTATGATGACTGTTTTCCCTTATGTTACACCATTCAAATAATTCAAAGCTAGACTGGATATCATAATCATATACTCACTGTCTTTACTTCGGAATACGAACATGAAAATTTGATTATGATCTGTTAGAACGTATTTACATGACGGAAATAGTGTAACCATTCCAATTAAATACGATTTCAGTGAGAAAAATACCATACTTCTAAAATACATTTACCTATATCCTGAATGACTCCTAAAATTTCTAAACATATTTCAAAACATTTATTTCGTGGTAAAAGTTCGACAACTCCGATTTTTAAATAACAAACTGAGGCTTAAATGCTCAACCTGAGACTGACCAATCAGAAACAGATATTAAATGACCAATAGTGGCAATACTTGTTGCTATCTCTCTGTCAAATGCTAAGCGCCAAGCCGGTTTTTTGTATCTGTCAATCAGAAAAAAATCATCCATTGCGGCAATGTTTAATAAGGAAACTTTATGAAGTGTATTTCAAAGATGCTTTCTGTCAAATATTGTTCCATTTAGCCAAGCAGTTTCAGAAGAGTAGATATATTTATGTATCAGCTATATAAAAATAGGAGATGTTAAGCTAGCTAATCAGAATAAAATATCATCTATAGTCGCTGTATTTTTGTCGAATCAGGTCATAATGAGGAAACCTCATGTAAGTCCTTTCATATGTGATTCTTTTAAGTATTGTTCGATTTGGCCAAGCAATTTTAGAGGCGTATATATATTATGTTTCAGCCAAGCAGAACCAAGAATTGCCATAGGGTATGTTGTTAGTGCGACCAGGACGAAAGAAAAAAAAACTTCTTAAAGGACGTTGTAAATATGCTTTCTATCAAATATTGCTCCATTTGTCCAAGCAGTGACAGAGGAGATAATATATTTATGTATAAAGCCAGTCAATCAAAATCAAGAACCATTTATGGTTGTCGAATCAGGATTGACTGATTGATTGATTGCTGGCTAACGTCCAGCGGGCAATATATCAGCCATATTATGAAGGGAACATGTTAACAAATAATAAATCAAATGTAGAGTGTGAGCAAGGAACAGGTGAGGGAAGGAATTTTAGATTGTCACGGAAAAATTAAGGGTTAGATAGGGTCGGAAAATTTAGCTTTGTCACTAGCCGCCTACTGACCACTCAAACTGAGCTGTTACAAAGGGTCTTTAATGTTCTCAGAACGTGGCATTTTTCAAATGGGGCATCTTGAACGTCTTTCTCCGGACTGATTGTGAATTTATACATCCTCTACAACCATGGACTCCCCTTTTAGAGGCGCGTGCCTCGAGGACGGAGAAACCCCAAGTGCCTATTCATTCCTCGGCACAACCTTTGCGAAGGGGATTTTGAGTAATTATACATCCCATTCTAACGAAAGGACGCCTCTTTAGCAGGGATTCTACCAGCAGGCGGAGAAACCGAACGGCCTATTTCTATACCCGGCCGCCCTCGTGGGTCGAATCAATATCAAATGAGGAAAGTTCTTGCAGAGGTGATTTCTTTCAAATATTGCTAAATTTTGCCAAGTGGTTATAGCGGAGATATTTAATTTTTCAGCCAAGAAACAAAAATCGTTCATGGCGGTCATGTTTTAGGCCGATCAAGTTAATAACAGGACGTTAGACATATGCTTAATATCAAATATCAATCCATTTGGCCAAATAGTTTCCGAGGGGAAGATTTTTTACTGCATCAACCAAAACATTCCGAGCAGAAGGTTTTTTAAATGTACCAGTCAAACAAGAACAAAAATCACCCATGGCGGTCCTGTTATTGTCCGATCGTGACAACATGAGCAGTCTTTGTAAAGAACCTTCAAATATTGTCCAATATACTTTTACATTTAACCAAGCAGTTTCACAGGAGAACACTTTTTAATGTTTCACCTAATCAAAAACCAGAATCGTCCATGGCGACCATGTTTTGTCCGATCGGGATAAAATGAGCAATCTTTGTGCAGGACCTTCAATATATGCTTCCATTTGATTTTTTCCATCTGACCTAATAGATTCAAAAGGGACGATGAAAATGTCAAAGTTTACGGACGACAGAAGTAATGATAAAGGCTCATATACCTTCGGTAAGGTGATGTTAAAATCCAAATAACAGGATCAAGAGTTCCAAGCAAGTTTTCCATTTTCGCCGGAAAAGCTAAAAATACGAACATCAATGAATTGGACTCTAGATTCCATGTTTCTTTTTTGTCCTCATGACACATTTGTCTTAACTGCAATTTTCTGTAAATTTATTTGATATTGGATCACCATGTTAGTTACGAAAATCCCAAATTATGAATAAAAAAATCCTTTCAAGCACAGAATCTTGGAACAGAGCGTATCTTTTGGATCCTAATATATCTTTCATTAGTTTACAGAAAGAAAAATCAAACCATTTTTTTCATCCTATTTCTTTCGAGATCCCACTCTATTTAACCGTTTGTAGGTAAATTAAGAACAGTTCAGGAAACATTATTCAAGTATTCTAGGGGATGCTTTCAGTCTTTTTACAACCGTTCCGAGGTGTTGTATCTTTCCATGTCTAAAACCGGAACATATTCACCAAATTGTGATGCGAAGGAGAAATTAGGTTTCGATGTGGGTAAACAGCTTGCTTCACAGTATTTTAAACTTATCCAAAAAACACAAATTGATTCTATGTTTTCTTCCTCGTATGACTTTGGATTTTTTTAATATTGGGCCACTGAATATTGAATTTTGTACACTTTAACTATAATAAGGCAATTCAAATTCATTTTAAAAAAGATAGATATTTAATTTAAAATACAATAAAAAATGTCGCTTTAACGAAATTTTGAAGGTTTCTCGAATAACAAGACGCTTTGTTATAAATGTGTTAAGATGTTTAATATACTGTTATACTTTTATTGGTGATTAATTAAATAAACAAATAAAACAAGCAAATACAGTAAGGTGAAGTCCAGTCTTATATATATAGTTATATCCATACGTTTTATAGAAATTTTATCCCGTGTAATTCAGAGGACACATATCTGTGATACCGAACCTTAAAGGACTGCTTGTGGATCCCACTCTAACCCCCAAAAAATCATGGGTGATACGGACTAACTAATGTAATGTAGTTCCATACTACATCTAGATTTAGACATTGACCTCGAACTAATAGTTCATCACTATTAAAGCAAATTTACCTTGACTAGATCAAACGACTAACCACGGTTGATAAAAATGAAATTTGCGCCAACTTTGGAATTTTTTTCAGAAGCAATGCAAGCAAGAACAGAGTCTAAATTTTGCATATGCATTTATTGACAAGGTTAAAAGGGAATAATATTTGGATATCCACTGTAAGAACCTCGCAAAGTAATTTATGAAGAAAATATTCATATATTTGCTTATCTGGAATTATCTCCTTAGCTAATGTACACGATCATTATCATATGCAACATAAAATTTAGTATTTTCGAAATTCTGACAACTTTTTGAAAATCTGCAAATAATATAAAAAATCTCAACTGTCCTTGGTCGCCTCGAAAAACAAAGTTGCAA
>JARWCS010325007.1:0-12567 GCA_034783895.1 Geukensia demissa | reverse complement strand
AGAATTGGTACACGGCTCTCTGTCTGACCGATTGTTACAAGGAACTGTATTTATATAATATTTGTAGAATTGGTACACGGCTCTCTGTCTGACCGATTGTTACAAGGAACTGTATTTATATAATATTTGTAGAATTGGTACAATTTTCTTTGTCTGACCTATTGTTACAAGGAACTGTATTTATATAATATTTGTAGAATTGGTACACGGCTTACATTGGAACTGTACTTATAAAATATTTGATTGTAGAACGGTTACGCTGCCTTACATCTGGCTGCTGACAAATGCTGGGATGCCTGCGTCAATTTTCTATTAAGAAATGGCGCTGCCGTTGATCTTCAGAATAATGTAAGTATACGACAAGTTTGTTACGTAGATGACCTTTCCCATAGTACATGTTTACCACTGTGTCGATGCCTCTACCGGTGGATCATTGTTGCATGTATGTATTCACGAGCTCAGTTGTCAGAGTTGTCTTGCATGAATTTTATCTCATACTGTTTTACATAAATTTAGATTAATAATTTAAAAATCTAAACGTCCGGAATATCGGAGAATGATTCATTTCTTGTATTGCACATGGAATTTTTCCTTCACGCGGGATTTGACTGCCTATGTCGGTTTGTTTGGATATTGTTGAGTATTTCATTTTACATTGTTTGGGTCTAGGCTTATCCGTGATTAAACATTGAACTACATTGTATCTAAAAAGTATATGGTTTCAATAAAAAAAAACGTGAGCAAAAATAAATGATGTGTGAAATATGGCGTTTGTAACAGGTGACATAAGAAGGACTCTAATTAGTTGAAATATGCAGAAAGCAAGGTATATGCATAGCTGATATAGTCAAATCTTGTGTTTGTAGGAGGGTTCTACACCGCTCATATTGGCGACCACTAAAGGTGATATGAAGGTTGTTAACCGACTTGTGTCAGAAGGCGCTAACTTGCTCAAGGAAGATAAGGTATTTAAATTATAGAAACATAAAGGATGAAAAAATAATAATGAGCCTTGTGATGTGAGGAAATGGGAGAAGGTCTAAGGAATAACCAGAAAAAGCAACATCATGACAAAATTTAGAACAATATCGACACATGATCGATTGAGACAAAAACTTTGTTCAGGTGTTCACCAAAAACACACCATACACTACCATTGCTCAAAACGATAGCCAGTGAATGGAATTTTGACCACTGCTTGAAAAATATATCAACTCAGCTAACTTAGTGTGAATTGTCTCCATTTTGGAATTATTTAGAATTAGCTGTTTATTCGGTCTGTAATTAAATCTGTAAAAAAGTCCGTGTCGGTTCCTCTACTATATAACTCGATGGGAAATAAACCGTTAGCCTGGACAGGTCCATTTTAAGACAGGCACAAGATACCTTATCAAACAATGCAATCATAAAAATCCATCTTTGTTGACCATTTTATAAATGTACATATCTTCAAAATATCAGCATTTCACACTGGATGTCGAAATATTTATTTAAAGCAAACCAGTCTTTTAAAATTTAATATTTTGGCGAGTACAACCCAAAAATTAAGCAAGTTAGTAAACTGCATTCGAGTAGACGGGTGCTCCTTTTAACCTGTTATTTACTAACTACCCTAAAACGGATAAACCAACAATTTAATTTTATTCGACTCAACAACGTTTGATGATGTAGAATGTACAACCAAATTTTTCTAATGTTATTTTATGCAAAGAAACTCATTATCTTCATTTTTTCATTATTTAAAGGAAATGAAAAGGTCTTAAAGATTTGAACAACTCGCCCTGATGGACATGAGACAGTTTGTGTCGTAGCTTGTGTTTCAGAAATGCCAGTTTACAAAATTTAGTAATTTTTAAAACTCGTTACTATATCAATGTCTTCAAAACTTAAACATGTAAACTGAAAACTCTTCAATGGGCGGGTTACTTTAATGATGACTCTCTTCAAAGGCGCGGAAGGAGTTTTCATCGGGCGGGTAACTTGAGTTATGACTTACATGTATACGTATATGTTGTTAAAAATGGAAGAATCGATTTTATTACTACCTTGGGTTATATTTATCATTAATGATTGAACTAGTTTATTCGTTTACAGAATGGTTTAACTGCCGTTTGTTGGACAGCTGACTCAGAAAAGGACGATTTGTTGAATTATTTCATCGGCAAGATTGCTCAACAAAATCTGCAGGAGGCTTTTATTAAGGTACTATTTTTTAGTTGTGATGACAGTCGACCAACTTTGATTACAAATTGTATTGTAGTTACTCTGACTAAAAATGCAACACAAAATTTCCATTCGGTTTTTTGTACAGAGTACGGTTCAGAAATCAAAAAGAGAAAACTGGCTATCTATGCTACGACAATTCCAATTAAAGCAATGGTACTATATAGCCAGTCGTTTACACATTTCACCAAATGGAATCAACAATTGCTGTTTGATCTTAAATTCTATTTTATATATATTCAAAATATGCCAAATGAATATAATATATATATATATAGAACATAAATTGTCGTACCGTGGCTATGGACGTGATGTTAATTATCATTGTACGTGTCGTTCTAATGTAAACTTGTTGATTTTCAGAATAGAATAGATCGCATGAAATCGCCCATGGCGGAAGACAGCCTGTTTGAATTTCTCGGTGCCGTGCTGCCTGTCTTGCAAAAGCTGTCAGAAAAAGACAACTTTCGAGATTCTCTTGTAAAGCACAAGGTCATTCCGAACGTGTTGTCTGTCGTGCAGAAACACATGAAAATGAAGGAAATAATCATGGGAGCTTCTCTAGTTTTTTGTACCTGCATGTATCACAGTGATCCAGATTACATAGACGAACGCTTCGTACATCAGTTTCTAAAGTCACGCGGTTGCGAATTTTGCTTGAAAGCCTTGAAGCTGCACACAGATGGAAACAAGAAGAACTATGAGCTCTTGATGTCCTGTTTCTTACCAATTGTTTGTTCCAGCCAGACAGTCGACGGAAAAGCCTGGGTTGGAAAGAATAGTTCTAAAATAGCAAGTTATGCATTCCTACGTGAACAGTTCATCAAACAAACGTTTTTGGAAGATGGAAAGCAGATATGGTTTAAATTTTGGGAGTACTATAACGAAGTGCAAAAGCAACACAGAGATCGTAAAATGGCAGAACTACTGGAAGAAGAAGAACGAGAGCGGAACCGAAAAGCTAAGAAACGCGAGCGAAAAAAACAAAAGAGACAGCGACAACAAGATAAAAATCACATAGTTCACGGTGATGAGCATCTATCTTGTTCAGAGCATTGTGACATAGAATCAACAGACACCGAAACACAAAACAAACATGCCACTACAGAAAACAAATCGTGCACTTCTAATGATGTATCAAGTAAAATAGCTGCTAGTAGTTCTTGTTCAGAAAAGCATCCACTGAAAGGAAGCGTGGAAACAAATATGTATAGTGCCAGTATGACTCATGAAAACACAACTGAAAATGCTAAGTCGTCCAAGAAACGTTTCCGTACTTCTGGAAAACCGAAAAATTTTCTGTCTGAGGTCTCCTTTCAACAACTCAACAAAAATGAAACGTCACTCCCATCAGCACAAAATGATAACTGGGTTACTGTTCAGAACAGGAAAGCTTATAATAAACCAGAAACAAAACTTGAAACATTCAAAGAGAAAAATATTCCGAATATATCTTTAATATCACAAGACTCTCCAAAATCAAAGTCTACAGTATCATCGGACCGACGAATGCCAACAAAGCGATGGGCAGATGTGGCGAAAGCAATGATAGCTGAGAAATATGTCAGTTCAGAGGTATCAACGCTAAAAAGTATTGTCAACGAACAAATTGGTACCAACATAACTGATGTTCCTCTAACGGACAAGCAACATCAAAGACATATGTATGACGATGATTTTCCTAGTCTAGACTCTAGGCAGTCGTCCATGAGAAATTCACCATGTAGCAATTCCCAGAGATGTATATCAAATGAGAGTCCAAGTCCGACCATTGACTATTGGTGTCCAGATGACTGGTCTTCCAGAAGCACAAGTTCAACACCTAGCGACTTTGATAAGAACAGCTGCTTTCATTCTGATACAAATGTCGCAAGCGTTTCAAAAACAGATATACAGGAACAAAGATACAAATGCAACTCTGATACTGTTGGCTGTTATCCAAACAGAAACCCTGCAGTTACCAGCCAAGACTGTGAAACCTCTACTTATGAACCTACGAGACCACCCAATGACTTACTAGGTATTAAAAACGATGAGAAGCATACCTATACGACATTGAAAACAGAAAACAAAAACAACATGGTACTGAACCATGAGGTTGTTCATAATTATGAGGAAAAGCAATTTAAATATTTGGATACTGAACAACAGAACGAAGATTTTAGTAATAAAGCTTTCTACCAATTTTTGAAGGCTAGTAGAACACAAAATCCGTCCCAACGCATGCAAACAGAGTTTTATGGGCAGTTTCCAGAAAGTCAATCGTCAAATGATAAAGCTGAATCCAATTTCTATTCCGACAGTGAAACATTTTGGATAAAGAATTATGCATCTGATGAAAAATCAAAGAATTTGTCAACTCTTTGTCAGCAGAAATGTAAAAATGTTTCGGCCGTCAACAGACCAAATCGTAAAACTGATAGCTCAGTTGACGTCTGTGAATCTGAGGTTGTTACAAACTGGTTAAAACATGACATAAACTTGATACCATCGGTAACAATCAAGTCATCAGCTTTTCATAATGTATGTTCTCAATCATCAGTTCCGTCCGGCATTGATTCCAAAGCCTATAACTTACAATCAACAACCGCACAAAAGAAGCAGGATTCTGACAAAACACAACAGGAATATAATGCAGACTCCCAAAGACAGGACCGAGCGCCAACCAAATCAACACAAAGAATTTTGACGTTTGGCAACAGTCAGCAACTAACCTTTTCTTATGACGGACAGAGTCAGTGTTTGTTTGACGGTAATCAGAATGTGTCCGATACTTCAGGAAACCTGTCAATTAAGGAGCACAGTTGCTCCCAAGAGAATGTGAATCAAGCACATAAAATAGCAGTGATTCAACCTTTAGCGGCACCAGTTTCGAAAAACGATGTATCGTGTAATCAAAATCCTGACGTCGTTAGTAGTTCGTCTGCAAGGAACTGTGAATTGGGAGAAAGTCTTTTGAGAAACGTCGCTCAACTCCAGTTTGAAGATGACGAAGTTTGGTATCCATCTAGAATGAACAGCGAAACAGAAAATTCTCCGGTTAACGAAGTAAACGAGGTCGACGTATTCCCAGGTTTCCACGATGATACAAGGTCAGATTCCGTCAAAACAGAGAGTTTTTACAATGCGTTAAGAGATATCAAGACCTTGGCCACCTATCAATTACAATATCAGTATAATGAAGCTCGCAAGAAAGAACCAACTTATGGGTCACTTTACTACCATGACATTCCGTACTATGCTTCATGTCTAGGGATATCTGAGCATGAATTAGAAAGGTCTTTTGTATCTAACTTATCCACGTTTTCACAAAATGTTAGTCGTGAACGACCGGAATTGCCTTATAGCCATGATGGAGACTCTGCTAACAGCATGATACACCGAATGGAAAGTGAAAATTTAGAAAGGTCCAGTCAAATGACCAACATTTCCAAATCTGAAATAATAGCATTTCAGAGCCAGCAAAATAAACAACCATGTACAATCCAAACAGCTGTAACGAGATGCAGAAATAAATCATATCCCTACCTTTTAGCTCAAGAGTATACGACCGATGACGAAAATGTACAAGCTCCTCCAGTCACGGAGCAACCAAGCGATTATGAGAACAGATTATACCGGAAAGAGTTTCTACCAAGAAAAACAACTCCATCCAACACCATCCAGCCTTGGATTCAAAGAAGTATACGTTGGCGACAGAAGTTGATTGAAATACGACACCTGCCTCCTGCCTTCATGAAGCAAATTGGAAGTATTTTAATTCCAGTTAACAATGAGAAATTCAGAATTCCTTACTCGTATGTATATATGTTAGTATTCTAGAAACTGTGGCATATATTATGCCATTATCATCAAGAAATCGGAATAGGTAACCAACGTAACTTCATTTCTTATTTCAACGCCGGTCAGTCTATATTAGAGGCGTTACTTTGTAAAAAATGGAGTTAAAAATCAGTTTGTATCGTTGGAAAAGCATCAGGAATGCCAGGTTCATCACAATTTAGCTATAAATAAATTTAACGAGAACGTAAAATTGTTTGACAGATGGTGATCCATATAAGAATCGGAAATTAATAGCCATGTCGTCGATTGTCATATGGTTAATATAAACATCCACATTCTGCGTTTATCTTCAATCAAAAATTGAAAATAAGTAAAATCACTCAGAGTGCACATGTTTTTATAAAGCACCTGATCATTTATTGTTCAGGATATCTATTTTTTGTCATTCGTCAAATGTTTTTGAATAAGTTTTTTAAGTCATTAGTCCCTTGTGGAAATGTTTTAATTTTACCTAATGTTTGTTATCCCAACTGATATTCAAACTTGACTCTTCAATATACAATCAATTGCTTCTTCGGAGTTCAGAACAAGGAAATATGGACCCAAATATCTGGAACTGGAGGTGACCTAACCTTTCCGTGGCTAACGCTCGAGGTCAGATCAGGTCTAAACTTTATATTTTCCCTGACAAGCAATGAACAATGAAATTGTTTTATACACATCTAAATAACTGATAAACATTCTTTTAACAACTTTGCAATATATTGCACACAGAAGATGTCCCTTCGGCTATTTTGATTTGTTTCTATATGAGTATTCTTATATTTGATGTTCTGGGGTTTATACTCGAAATACATAAGAAGCATATACAAAATCACCATATTTGTACAGCATTAGTAATCTACTAGTTTCTTATTACTGGGTCGGTGCCACTGCTGGTGTACCTCAGGGATATTCATAAGCCCAAGACCTGTCTTAACAAGAGATATATAAAAATATTGTTTTGCCCTAATTTGCGGTACTTATTTAAAAATCTTAACCCAGACAACTTCTAATAGGACAACTATGATTGGATCTCGAATTTTCTTTATTTTGGTCAAATGATGCTGATTTTTCAACCAACCAAAAGTCCATCAAAATCAGTCAGGTTAATATGAAAAGACCTTGAATACAACAATTAAAAAAAACGGTGGAAATTTGAAATTAATCAGATTTATTGTTTATAATTCAAAATGACTAAAAGTTTACTCTTTTCTTCACAGTGATTCAAATGCTGTACTTGGTTTCCTGACGGACGGTTCAGAAGTTCTCGTTCATATAATAGATATCACCTCTCGGACTATAAACTCAGACATTTTGAGAAGCGTTATATCACCACGTACATCACATTATTTCCTCATAAAGTATCGTGTAAGTATTACTGTATTCCTAATTAGAGTACTAGGCTTAATTACAAAATGTAATACGTGGTCAGTAATCACGGTGACATTTTATGTTGTTCATTATCGTGACTAATACTTATACAATAAAGGATAGTATCTTACGTGAATAAGAGGTGAAAGAAAGCCAAAGGGTAAAATAAAACGGGACAAGTCACGTTGAATACTGGGATAAGACGGGACAAGTCGAAAGACACTGTAAACCCGAGGATAAGACGAGACAAGTCAGTAAACACGGTATGCCAGATGATTAGACGAGAAAGTAGAAACGGTAAACCCGAGGATAAGACGGAAGGAGTCCGTAAACACTCCAAACCCCCAGGATAAGACGAGACAAGTCAGTTAATACTGTAAAACCGAGGATAAAACGGGACAAGTTAGTAAACACGACAAAGCCGAGAATAAGACGGGGACAAGTGAACACGGCAACCTAGAAGATAAGACGGGGCAGATCAGTAAACACGATCAACAAGGGAATAAAAAGGGGAAAGTCAGTAAACACAGGAAACCCGAGGATAAAACGGGACAAGTCAGTTAGCACGGCAAACTCGAATAATACGGGACAAGTCAGTAAACATGGCAAACCCGAATAAGACGGGACAAGTAAATAGACAGTGTAAACCTTTAGATAAGATAGAAGACGAAATATGACAGAAAACAAAAAAAAAGATGAACATCTATGTTTATGAATAATATGAACTATGTAATATGTAGCAATACGATTTCATTTAAAATAAGGAAGCGACAGAAAACCGATTGGCCAGACAAAAGGGGACAGGTCGACATAAAGGGAAATCTCCAGAACATGAACAAGACGAAATATGACATATACTAAAGACAAACATACACCTATGACAATGTGGACCACACGAAAAAAAAACAAAAAAACAAAAGGTAAACAAACGTGGTCTGGAAGGGTAAGCAGTTCCTGTCTCTTTAAAGACACCCTCTGAGCAATATCTTCGAAGAGTAAGAAAAATTCCGTCTCTTTCCGAGTGGAGACAACGATGGAAAAAATGAAAATTTTTTCATACGAGTGAAAGATACCACAGATCTTAATTTGAGTGTAAAATGCTACTTTTTCCGTTTTACTTTGTGTTTTTATACCATTTCCAAGAAGCGCCTCTCTTGGCGGTATTGCTGGGCATTGTTATCTCACAAATTATACATTAATAGTCATTATTACATGTAACATTCCAAACCAATCAAACTATTATTCCGAGAAATATTTATTTTAAGAATTTTTCTATTTTTTTTTTCACATTGACATCCTAAATTATACTGACAACAGCGATCGCAGACGAGATAAATGGTTCTGATAAACGTTAACGATTTTTCAGTTGGTCGAGAGGCGTAGAAACGTTTGTAAACAAAACAGGAAATTATAGTCTTGGTACTCGTTGGTACAATACACCTGGAAAACATACCACATCTATATTGCTGTAAAGCTGTATTGGCAATTCGCAGCAACACCCTTTGATATGTACTGACCATTAATTCCTGTACAAGTCTACTGACACAAAATAAAAATAAAAATCTCAGGCTATTTGAAGGATGACGTCACGTTGACAAGCATTAATGAGCATGTTCTGTCTTAGTGTACTCATTTTCGTGAATGAAATAAATCCGATGCATTAAACCTAACGACATCTTGTTTTTTTTTTGCATTGAAATGAATAAAATGTTGTTTTTAATGTCGTGAAATAAGATATTTTAAGCTAGAAAATATTTTTTGTTGTTATTCTAATTGCCGATTAAAAGAATAAATGACATTTTCTATCATGAATGACTTTATCATGATAAAATACTCGGGTCTCTCTACATGCTTACCGAATATTTTCCGTGATAAAATTATTACAATATACAAAATATCCTATTTTCTATATGTTAGTGGTGAGTGACGTACCCTTGTGTTTGACGTTTAAGTAAAGTTTGAACGACAACTGCTGTTAAAGTCACTGACGTGTTCAATCATTTCTTTAAATATGGATAATAACACTAAACTATCGGTTGCAGAATGTTTTCGTCAGTCATAAATCATCTTTAGAGGAATAATTACCAGTAACTTCACGCAAGCAACGGTGAATTATTGCTTTAACGCAAACTCATTTGAGCACGATTTATATTGGTTTCTTCTCATTTTCTAATTGAAAATGTAATCGAATTTCAGAAATTGCCATCTTTCATTTCCTCATTTGACTGTAGGTAGTGACGTGCTATAGAGACATCCATCATAGTTGCAGCTCATTCTTTCTCATTCATTTGGACATACTCACTATGTGTCAAATTACGTTTTTTTAATCTTCGGACAGTTCCGTCACGTATCCGGTCTATGTTTCCTGTAAAACTCATAAATTTTGGGCATGTTGATGAAAAAAACAGGAATTTATATATTCTCAATACAAAATGATAGTATTTATTCTGCGTTTCAGACTGGTTACATTAAATCTTTTGTGACATTATGTTTATTCTTGAAAAAAAAATCGGAAACTTGTTGCGTATATTTGCCTTCTCTAATTTAATCTATTCCAGAAAAATTTCGCCAGTTTGATTGTATACTTAGTAACTATTGAGAATCTTTGTGTTAATAGTTGTCTTTATTATTATTACTGTATTACATTTGTAAAAAAGTTAGTCAAGTTCAATTTTATTGTTCTGCTCTGTACTTGAACCTCAGATAGATGCAGAGAACTACCACTTGGAAAAGGGACAATAAAATTTGCTTCGAATAGTGAACTCCTCGAAGCAAATTTAAAGTGTAATATTAACATATTTTGTATAAACTATATATACTACATGCAGGTTTAAACGCACTTGCTTGGTAAAATGTCTCAATTTTAAATATCTGATGATATCGAAGATTTGTTACATACATATTTACATTCTAGTTTTAGCATGTCGTCAGGATTAATCATGAACAATTGAGGTAATTTAGATCAAACTGGTAATTACTCGACATATGCTCCTTAACTGTGTGCGAGGTTGTGCCACCCTTACAGTGTGTGTAGTTCTTACTGGTTCCTTACGTATGTCTGTCTTGCATCATCGAAGTTCTCACATTCCTGCTGGACGTGGTTCATTTTTCATATCTTTTATTGATTTTGAACAAATAATACATCTTTACTAAATTTTGACGTTTGCTTTGCAACTTGTATGTTCTAATTTTCAATATTAGCTTTATCATATGTATTCTGAGGAACAGTAAGAATTTTTTATGTAGTGTTGTTTCCATGGGTTCTTTGCCTAAAAGAATATACAAAGCAGCAGATGCAGTACGTTTGTAAGGGTCAACGTTGAGATTTTTGCTGAAATTTTTTCAGTTTATAGGTGTCATTTTTGTGCATATTTGTACTTCTAGTCCATATAAACATCTAGAGACTACAAATGCTGCACATAGTATGTAGCACTATCGGTGATACTCTTGTTCTTGCATTAAGTCATGCTCCCATGATTGCATATGTGGTTTTCCGACATTGGCTAGCCTCTTATTTATCAAATCAAAGATACTGCAGAAACAGAAAGGTCTGCTTCATACCAAGACTTACACCTAAAAAGTTGGCAAAAATTGGGCATTAAAAACAAAAATTTCCTTTCTCTCTGCCCTTTTTTGAAACATTGGCCATCTGATTTACTTGCTTTTTAAAAACCATATTTCAGCCATATCTTTTTGTATGCATATCTGGTGTTTGTCGAGCATTGCTTATATGTCGGTCGTTTCTCTATGTAATGTGCTGTTGTCTGTACGTGTTTTTGCTTCTTCTTGTATTTAACCGATTTTTGCACTAACCTCAATTAAATTCAGTATTTGGTTGTTATATTCTTTGTAGAGCAAGGGAGTTGTGCTTCTTGTCTCAGTCCTTGTGAGATGGTGATCCAGTTTAACACTCATTATTCTAATTGACTGTTTTGGCAATGCCATTATATGATCCACATGTAACAGTCAATATCATTGTAATACAGCTTATATGAAATGAAATCATTTTGCCATTTAGGGCTGCGGTAGACGGTAATTAGTATTTTTCTGTTATTATGAATGCACCGAATATATTTGTTGCACTTCCGGTAAACCCACGTTGTAGAGGGTTTAGGGTTGGAAGGAGTTTAGGTTCCAACCAACTTTATATAACTTGTTTGAAGATTTTCTGATATTGTTATCATTCTTTTCTTTAGTTTATGTGTTAGAATTCCATTTCCAGACTTTGTGGCACATCTAGCTCTAGAAAGATCTGGCTTATGATGTCTGTGAATTCAGTCCGTTGCATGCTATACGAAACAGTGTTTAGAAGACATACAATTGTCATCAGCTGCTTATCCAGTGTTTAGCTCTGCTGCTATGAATTTATGTGTGTTGGTGCTTTCATTTTCTTGAATGTTTTGTCTATGTAGTAATGATCAAAATCAAAATTATCACCAAAAGGAGGTGTCTCTAGAATTGCGAAATGTGTTTCCTGGGAATTTATGATATTTTCTCATTCATATTTTATATTCCCTATATAGACCACATCGATATTAGTGGCGTGGTTTATTTTTGAAAATTTATTAAATTACGCACGGTTTTGTGATTATGTTGGGATGTGATAATGGTTTCTTCCATATTTAGCCTTTTTTATGCTTCACCTTGCCTAGATATTTTTCTTACTTTGTAGTCTCCTTTTTCGATATTATTATTCTATTTATATATTCTAGTTTTCTATATTGTTCTATAATTTGAACACTGGCTTCATGCATGTTTGGTTCGACTATTTTTATAAGTGTCTCTAGTGATTGCCTTTTAGTACCATTGTTTTTGTATTTCATTTGACACCGACGTATGTATTGACTTCTGGCACACTTACACTAATTTGGTTTTGTAAATAATTTGACCCGGTCGTAACACAATTTTACTTCGATTTTAATGTTTGTAGTAACTAAGGTATGGTTTGAGGTACATTTGGTGAATGCATTGTAGAATGGCCCGATTTGGAAATTCACTTTTCGTAGATTATAATGCGCATGTTCAGTGTCGGAGCTCGTAAATAAAACTCAAATAAGTGGTTAAGGTATCATTCTACAGTTTTGACGTCATAATGCAATCCTATGTAAATTTCAGCATTTTGGCCATTTTTCAGAGTTTTGGTCTGAA
>JARWCS010324996.1:0-12567 GCA_034783895.1 Geukensia demissa | reverse complement strand
GATTTAGTGTTTAAATATCATAATAAGTGAAAGAAAATATGGGTTGTGCAAATACCAATATAAATATAGATAGACAGGAAGTAGAAAATTTCAAATATAAACTGTTTTGTTCCGTATTTAGCTATTGACAAAAAAGTCAATATTAGTACCAATAAAAACCATACATAAAGATTTAATAATGATGTTATGACGATAATGTTTACGGATAAGTTTATTAAATAAATTTAAGACCACGTGGATTTTGTTTAAATTTCAGAGCTTTTTCACCACGTTTTCGTAAAAAGTAGAGTGCGATATTCCATGTCTCATAAGATGATTACAAGTACATCCAATCCAAATTTTGATACCAAATCTTTATATTTATGAAAGAATTTAGTAAATGTTTTAATCAATTTATGGTAACGAAATCCTTCATAATTTTTCAGTTATAATTGCGTTCATTTAAATCTGAAACGTCGTTTCAAACACGGACATAACGAACCAGCTGACAAAATATAAATATATATATACCGTACGAAGGAGCCAAAGGAACGTCCCCGTCAAAGTCGCCTCAATTGAGATGTTGAAACAGAAATCAATGATAAGAGGATTGTTTCAAATAGCTGGTGTACATTTCTTTTCACATGAATGCAGATCTTTTCGCTCGAATGCCTGTTCAAGCGATGCAACAAAAACTTAACAGGAACGTTAAACGTTAAACATGTAGTGTGCAATTTTTACCTTTTTATTTATCACTGCTTAAGGCACAATGCCACTAGGAACACAAATAAATAAGAAAGAGCAATATTCTTTCTGCTGCGACTAGTTCCAGTATTTTGTGGTAAAATTTCTTTTGCGTCATTCGTTGGGTTGACAGAACCATCACCTATTATAGTACCTAAAATATACGTATATAACATATATATTTTTTAAAAAATACAGTTGCTACATTATTTCTTATGTTTAGTCAAAGTAATGAATAATATATTGTATTTACCTATAAAACCATAATTCCTGTTGATCTAAAATTTTGCAATACAATGATGAGTTACTGTCGACATTGCGGTAGAGTTCAAAAACATATTAACTATATGGGAAGTTCATTGATGTATAATTCTGGATAACCTAAAAGGAATTCGAAGATAGATACCAAAGGGGCAGAAAGAAATCATTAAGTCAGAAGACAGACAAGACCATAGCCAACAAAATGAAACGTAAAACAAATATAGAACACACAACACTACACTGAAAACTAAAGCTGGAGTAACACGAACCCTTCGGGTGATCCGGAAGGGTAAGCAACTCCTGCTTCACTACTGGCACCCGTCGTGTTACTTAGTTGATAAAGCCGGTGTATAGTCACAATCGATGTTAGTCACAACCGGTATAGGAACGGATTTGTAGTCACGACAGTGGGAAGATTTCCATTGTCATTTGTGAAATGGATATTTCGTACCGGTCAACCAAATCATGATGGCGCCCGAAAAACTTCCGGAGTGATGATTCTAATCTTTCCCTTAAAGAAACAGTAGCTTTCTTGTCAGCTGCAAACCTCTATCAATAAAATCCTGATAGAAACACAAGCCCCGGAGAAGCGGATCAACTGAAAAAATATACATTCCGTATGCAGGTGAGGCTGGAGTGTTGCTAGACATGAACGTTGAAATTAATTTTTCAACTACTTTTGGAGTGTGAAACGTTCACTTATTTTTTAGACAAACGAAAGTTTCTGATCGTAACCTACATCTTCCTGCAGTAGTGATACGGATATAACAAGGTTCTTGAAACTTTCACAAAATTTCATAACCGTTTCAATGATTTAATGCAAAATCTGTCTGCACATTTTGGTACGACAAGGGATGACACATCCTGGATTCTCTAAAAACAAAACATAATAAGCTAATATTTATTTAAAAATGATCAATAAACTCTCATATATATGTTCAGTTAAATAAATATATTTTCAACGTTGTCATAACATTAACAATAATTGTTTTTGGTACAGTTATTAATACACTTCTCGGATCCTTACACAAATATTAGTAAATCTGGCTTAGCATCCATCTTGTCTTTCCTAAGGTTCTTGCAGTATTGAATCGTCGCCACCACAAAAAATAGCCAGTGGTAAGAAATAGGCTAATCGCTTTCTCCGCCAGAGGTAGAACCCTTTTCTAGAGGGGCGTCTGTCGGTTAAACGGGATGTATAACTTATCAACCCTCTCGGACGGGGATGCCACACGTCCCGTGTTTGAAGAATATCATGCTCTCATGTGGTGGTCCAAAGGTTGCCATTTGCTCAGGCTAAATTTCCCGCCCTTACCCAAACAGTCCATATTTGGAATCTGTGGCTAAAAGCTTCTCCTTGTTCTTAAATGCATATTATACTATTTGCCGCTGGACGTCAAGCAACAATCAATCAATCAATCAATTTACTGTTCACCGTTGCCTTTTTTATCGCAAAAAACCTGGGTGAAAAAGCATTTTAATATTTTCAAGTGACGAATTTTTTATTCAAAATGATTCAAAGTTCTTAAAAGCACAAAACTGAAAAATTTTCTTATTTCTTCCCCTTATTGAAATTGATGTAAACAATAGTTAGCATTTACCCATTTCTTTGCTTTCGTATATGAATATAAAATTTATTTCTAGCATTAATAGAAAATACAACAACCTCAAAGTTTCAAATGTACCGTCGTACAATCATAACAAACAATTGTTTGTGATCGCATCGCATGCTATCTTGAAGTTGTATCTTCAACAGAAGCTAGTTATAATCTCTAAATGTCATTTGATATTACATTTCGCAAGAAAGCAAATGGACTGAAAAAGGCTTCACTAATGTTTGTTATACGAAGGCCATGGCTTTTATATAAAGACAGCTTTTTTCATTTAGATATTTAGTATTCATGCAAATTCTTCTTTAACCTTTAAATCATTTTGGTTTTGAAAGAAAAAAACATCTGTAAATGGCCACAATGTGACTGATACAAGGTTCTGTGAAAAGATGTAACAAAATGAGCTGTATTACAGCATAGAAAACCACTAGGAATTTAACATTATGCATGATGTTCAACTTTCAAATGTTAGGTTCGCTTTGATACATTATTTTTGATGTGAAATAATAACACATGTTGAGAAGACTATTAAGGACCGGTAATTTTTCGTAGAATGGCATGCCTGATTAATTCATATTATTTGCATTTCACTTTAACAGGAAAAATGTTATATTCCTACAGACAAAAATATAAATGTAGTATAGAAAATCAGGAGTCAATTTTATCACTTTATATGAGAAATTCACACGAATGCTATATTTTATGCTTCATATTATAATCTCTACTTTGTATTTTTGCAACATTTGGTTGTTTCTCTATATTTTTCATAAACCAAAACCAGTAGAATTTAGCCTTCTGGGCACCGGAGCGGTCACCAGGGCTCAACCCACAGAGCTGACCCAGCGCGAACCCCAGGTGGCGGATAGGGGAGGCTCTCTCTTTGGGGGGGGATTGCCAGGTTATAATACGGAAAGCCTGGCCGTGGACCATAGTGGGTGACGTGTTAAGAGAGTGCCATGCTCCTTGCACGTAAAAGGCCCCTTTTGTAGTTTTCGAAAAAGAGCAGGTTAATGCCGCTACAAAAGGCTAAATTTTCCGTCCATACTCATCACTTCGTTTTTCCAGTGGCAGTTTAAAACCGTTGCCCTGTTTGTGTCACATCCCATCGCATTTTCGATACTGATAATTGATAAACTTGTTTTCGTCCTGAATATGCATGAAATATTTGCCACTGGACGTTAAGCAACCAACAATCATTCAATAAATCTAATTAAATTAATAACGTTCTGTACAAATGACTTTAAATGACCTTTAAACATCAAAAGCTTGGTTTTGATTTCAACCTAAAATCTGCAACTGTGCAACACCGGTCATCTGAGACTGAATGCTTCTACTACTTTTTTTAATTATAAGTCTCCCTTTAACAAAATCCTTCGCCTACATGTATTTAAATAGTTTTTACACCGGTTGTTAACGATTTCCACTCTCATATGTATTGTCATCACTTATTATGGTTTTATTAAGGGTTTTAAATGTTTCTAGTGGCCACATAACAACCAGTATGTAATATACACATACCAATAAAAATTAGATATTAAATGATTATCCATGTGACAACGGCAAATAACAGTCGAAATTAAACTATTTAAAGTCTCAGTACGAGCTTCAACATGATCCGGAATATATACAATTAAGAAATGTTTGTTTTAAATAATTTAACTTTTAGCATGTACTTCACACGATCAAACTTTATTTACTGTTAATGTAATAGTAAGACCTGACACGTTCACTGTTGAACATCTTACAATGTACTGTGACGAATTTATTTAATATCCTTTATAAAAGCCTTGCTTTAATTATTATCTATCTTATTAAAACTATTTTTCAACTAAAAAGTATCTAATTACAGCGGTTCAGCCCCAAATTGCACGAATGATCTACTTTCGTTTTCGATTTATTTACATACTGAACAAAAAAAGAAACGCATATTTTCATTTTTCAAAATGTTCATCTAAAATTATTTATTTTTTACAAACATCATATTCGTAGTAACGCATGGACTGGCTGAGGCGTCATGATTCCAGAATATGGAGAAGACAACGTTGGCAGTCAGTCCTATTCACGGATGATTCAAGGTTTTCCCTCTACAGAGCAGATGGTCGTGTATACAGATGGAGGAACGAACGCTTTGATGATGCTTGCGTCATCGAAAGGGACCGTTTTGGTGGCGGAAGTGTCATGGTTTGATGTGGGATTACGTTTGGAAGAAGGACACCACTCTTCGTTATCAATGGCTTGCTAAATGCTGTTCGATACCGTGACAACGTTCTGCTCCAGTTGTTGTGCCGTTTGTTCAACGCCGTAATTTGACTTTTCAACAAGATAACGCTAGGTCACATGTTGCCAGAGTTTGCCGTGACTTCTTGCAGACAAACAATGTTGATGTGTTGCCATGGCCAGCATTTTCACCTGATCTCAACCCGATTGAGCACCTTTGGGACGCCCTGGATCGCAGAGTGAGACAGCGCAATAATCCACCTTCGTCATTAGCAGAACTAGAGCAGGCATTGATTCAGGAGTGGAATAATATCCCTCAGAGAACCATTGATGACCTAATCAATTCAATGACTCGTCAATGTCAGGAAGCAATTGACGCAAATGGAGGACATACCAGATACTGACTTTGAGCTTATCGTGATTTTTACACCGGACTTTGTTAACATTGAAATTGACGCTGTTATTGTTTTTCAATTGATCTTTCTTACTGTGATATTTTTTGCTTAAAATGTATCTTTGTAAAAATAAACTAATATTTATTGGTTTCGTCATTTATCATCATAAATTTTGCCTTCAAAATCAAATATGCGTTTCTTTTTTTGCTCAGTATAATATTGTTCACGTGCAGCACAAGTCTGAAAAATAATTATATGATGTGCGGAGAGTCTAATTACTATTCATTTAGATATTTGCAAAATTCTAAATTTACATCACGTTTCCACAATTTTTATAAAGGACCAGGGTCGTTAAGCCATTTTATTGGCCACAAAATTTGGCTAAAAATGAAAAGTGGCTAAGTATCTATTATTCTATATCGTTTGTATTAAAAATGTCTTGACAATTCAACAAAATTTTAGGTTTAACTGGTTCTACAATGGTCGCATGGTACCAGAGACATATATGTCTCTGATGGTACATTGAAATTGTTTGAAATGTGAAAAACTAAGCAATTACTTAATTTGATACAAAATTTTGTCGATTTTGATAAAGATCGCACTTATAACAAAAAACATCAGAACCAAACTTTGCACAATTAAAGATCTATACGAACTGGGAACAAAATACAAGAGGACAAATGTTTTGTTAAAATATCTTCGTGATGTTTTTTTTGTGCGCTCATATCTATTTTGAACAAAAAACATTTGGAATTTTTACAGATCGAAATAATGACAATTGTATCAGTTATGAATGATTAAAACAGCATTTGCACAACGACTTAATGGTGTGTTTAAAAAATCTAATATTTGGGCCAAATATGCGGCTTAGCGGACCTACTTCTTAACATTTCCACCACAAAAGTTCATGTCTACTGTGGCTGTTCCAGATTTACCGAAAGGAGGGATATTGAGGCTGATATACACTTTTCGGTAAAAAAAAAAAAACCGAGGTCCGCAAAAAACTTGTCGAAAATCCATTTAAATACTCGACCCCTCCTTGGTTCCACCGATTGATCCGCCTCTGAAATATCACGACTATTGAAATTGATCAACAGTTATGAATCTGTACGTATATATGCTATCAACTGCTACCACCAGGGGCGGATCCAGCGGACCCAAGGGACCACGGTCTCCTTTTAAAAATGCAAAAATGATTTTAAGCACTTGTTTTGCATGCAGGCGAGTATGTATTGGGAGGTCCCCCTTTCCAAAAATCAGATCCTCTTATGTACGAGTTTATGTTGGCAAGTTGCTCCCCCTTTCCAGAAGTCTGGATCTGCCTTTGACCACGGTAAGTAGAACTTATGCAGTTACAGCATTACGATACGGATGGGATAGGGTGTAAAGCGAGCTGAGATATAGCATATAGCTAGAAGAAGATTGCTCTGATCTACAAAGACAGACATTAAAAATATAGTCAAGGTTTTTATATTTAATGAGAGTTAATTTTAAGACTGAGTTAAAATGTTATTTTTATACATATTAATTTTATATTTCTTTTTGTCTTCATAATAAAGTTTGAAATGAAGTTATAACACCTTTACTTGTATGTTGGAAAGAAAATTTCCAAAACTATCCACAGAGTTTGAATAAGCATTATGCTTTTAAAACTAATTAGTATAAACTAATAACTTGATATTCACTGTATGGCAAGCTAGATACGATTTATCTAAAAATTCATAAATATTGGAATATCTAACGTTTTAGTTGGATTCATTTAGGGTGCACCCGAATACCACCAAGGCAAAACAAGATTTAACATATTTTCTTCTGTTAGTAATAAATAGATTTTTAGAAAATCGTTGCTATCTTGCTAAACTAACAATTCAACATTTTTAAATAGTATTACGCTTTTTCACAATACAAAAAACTTCATCAATAATTTTATTTCAAAAATATTTGTGACAAATACAAAATTTTATACGTTATTGTATATCAGAAATGGATGTCCACAATCTCAGATTTAGACAATAATTCATTAAAGATAAAAATTACGATATTATCTATATTCTATAGGCTGGTAGGTTTCCTATATTTAGACTTTAGTTGGACCTATAAAATGCAATATATCGAACGGGTTTTCAAATCCGGTTTTAGTTTCAGCGTTTGATTTCAATGGAAAGATTTACGAAACCGGTTTTGAAAACTGGTTTTGGATTCGTTGTTATCAAACATGACCTAAGTGTAATTGCCCCCATCAATATTTTGTCCGTAATTTGTTATAATAATTCTGTTATACATTCATTTTAGATATTAATACATTTTAATAGTAGAAACAGAACATATATTAATAGCCTGTCGGTGCGGTCGAGAAGTACAATAAACGTGACTTGGCCCGCGCGTGAGGGCTGATATGGATTCAGTTACAACGTAAATTCAATATCAGCCCTCATATCAGCCCTGAGGACATGCTAATCAAAGGGAAATTTGTTCACTATTAGACATGCAGAAAAGAACTTTTCTCTATTAAATATGTGATAATGACGCATATCCACACCTTACGACAAGCTGTACATAAAAAGCCCAAAACATAAAAAATGATGATATTCAAATGTAACAACTATCGACCAGATAAGTATACAATATAAAACAAGGAATTAGACAAGATATATGGTAATTTTTTACAAATGGAAAAAAATTGTAACTGTTGTAACAGTTTTTACGTCATGTTAATTTACTATTTTATAAAAGTACAAATAATAGGAAATATATGACAAAAAAGGTTTTTATGTTTTAACTGGGTCATGATAAACATCTCAGACATGAACAAAATGTGAAAACTCATTCCATTGCATTTTACAGACACTCTTAAGTAAGGTCAGTTATTTGCAAGAAAACAAGGGTGACATCATTTGACGTGGTATTCCAGCAAACGTGACCACAGGAAATTACGGAAGCCACGTGGGTATTCATCAACCCAGTTATAAGACTTATCTGACATGAAATTTATCAAACAATATTTTATAGAAATTTGCCGCATTTGTTTAAAATTCCAAAGTATTAAAAATACGGAAAGACTTCGAAACGTATTGCACCTAGTAGTTGTCCCTGCCGTCGGATTTGGCATTGCGACTTGTTTGGATTTGAGTACTTCGTTTACTATTTTTGAATCTCGGACTTCCCCCATGTTTTGGTTCTAATGCTACTGATGAGAGGTTACATCTTGAAATGTACATATAGCATACTAAAATTCCCCAATGTTTATTCAACATTGGTAAACTTGTATTTTCACACAGTGCAAGCTTACTAGAGAATACTAAGAATAAGGTTCTTCAACATAGACTCTCTACTAGGCGATGCAAAAATCAATCTGTCCAATTTTACTGACTTTAACAATTTGTTCGCAATTAACGCAAGTCTAAGAAGCAGAAATTGTAGATGGTCAACATCAAGTTCAATTGATTTCAGCAAATATATATATACGTCTTTGTTTCAGTGGAAACGGACTGATGCATCCATCATCAACCGTACAAATCGTATATATACTGAAGGGTTTTGTCCATCGAATGGTTCACTCCATTCATTAAATTTGAGAACAAGTTATGAAATGGTGCTAGCCATCCTAGGCCTAAATAAGAATTTAATCTAAGATGATGAGCAATTGAACATTCTTTTAAATTCATGCCGCAAAATTACTTCGTGAAGCCGAAAAGAAGGAAAACTTATTGGTAAAGGGCTATGTACAAGTGATTACTGGCTTTGAACATTTAGGTTATTTGGTATTTTGAATAGTTCTATTAAGGAATACGTTATCATACCTTACTTAAGTTTATCGAATTAAATTTGTTTTAATTTTCATTACTTGTATCATAGAAGTCATAATTTTATATATTCGTCCCCGCGAATGGGCTAAGTTTTCTTGGACATCATACGAACATTAGTATAACATTCGCCAAAATCCCACAAGAACCCGAAAAAATCTACAAATAGGTTTTCGCGAAAATTGGAATCCACCAATACCCATATCTCTATACCGGTAGTATGCGTCAACAATTACACATTTCATCAATTGAATTACGCAACAGCATTTGTATACAGTCTCCTCCTATAGCTTTAAAAAACTAGAACACAGACCTTTTTGAGCGACCATGATAGGGACCTGATAGATATGAGACCTTAAAAGGGTGCATAGAAAATATAAAGCACCATAGTACAGGCCATCTTCCGTATCTCAGACCTGCTAACCTTTTTCAACGTACGGAAAATGGGTGTACTTCAAGCTGAGAAAATAGATGTTACGACAGCGGTGGTTCAAATGGAGGTTCCAGTAAAAGGAGGTTGAGTAGTGGGGGGAAAATTCGTATAAGGAGACTCGGGTGACGAGATGCAAAATTATGCATTGGTGTTGAATGCTCTGACTGAAATCTGGAAAAGAAGTTTCGATTACATTTGGAACAATGCTCCAGTCTCAGCAGTGACCCCAAGCTTAAACATGCCCAATGCAGGTTAAGACCTCCTTTCATTGAATGATGATGTTATGCGCGATTCCTTAACCCAAAAGGATTGTTATTTGGGGAAACTATCACCATTAGAAATAAGACACCCCACCATTTTACTACTTTTGGCTATAACTCGACGTCGTGATCTGTAAATATCCACGGAACAATTAAGGTAAAATAAAATGTTCCTAGACAACTAAGTATACTCTTTTAATATAGCTGTTCCCAATATTAAAATTGACACTATTGAGGTTTTCCAGTTGATAAACTTTTTTCATAAGGTTTAAACTTATCATTGAAAAAACTGAAAATTAATTAAACTTTTAGTTCTTAAAGTTGGATAGTTATAGTATTTGAAGTAGCCGTACAGATACAAAAGCACCTTACATCGTCGTACGTATAGTGGTTATTATATTCATATTTATGAAAATTCATAAAACCTCTGTCGACATCTCATAAAGGATGTGTTTCATCTAAATCAATATGAATAGAATTTTGTAATAAAGGCAAATTTACATTATATAAAGATTAATACGAAATTAATCTTACTTATCTTTCGGACTAATACGTCAAGTGAAATGTTTCGAAAATTTATCAGAAATTTATTCATTTTCGGTAAATGGTTGATCGGACAAAATTTAAATACTTAAGATACATCACGCTGTGGGCTGATAGAACAGAAATTTTAGGTCACAATTTAACGATGTGTAATTTAATATATTGCGTGTTAAAAGGCAAATAAAACGGAAAAATATTGTATTCTAAGTGCCTTATAATCTGTCACTGTTATTTACAACATAATAGTACAAGTTGGAGAAGTGGTTTATTCTAAATTCATTTATGAAGTTCTTTTGGACGACAAACTAGGATATAGATAAACACAGGTATGTCTATTTAGTTATGTTAAGAAATCTGTCAAAATAAATACAATATTTGTTCATCTGAACACCAAAGACGTCAATAATTTTGTTGGATAAGTCACAGGAAAACAAGTTCCAGATAAAGAAAGTTGAATATATATAAAATCAAATAATGCTCTCCGCACATAAATATTAATGATCATTAATAGCTCTTCGCACATTAAAATATTATCACCAGAGCTTTGTTATATTATACAGTACTGGAAATTCAGAAATTAACGCTTTTGCGTATTATTGCTAATTGTAGATATTGGATCATTATGAGAGATTCAATATTACTGTATCACATATGGTGATAAAATTCCTAAATTTGAATGTTGCTTAACGTCCAGCGGCAAATATTCATGCATCTTCAGGAGGAGAACATATTAATGATTGATGATGAATGAAACCAGCTTTGTATTAGACCGACACAACGAGCCGGATTTTTAACGTGCTAGCTCATGAAGGCAACGGTCATGCCATTCTACCCAGACACATCATTCCGACCCTGGACCGACCATCCTAAATGCTGTGTGCTTAGCGGAAAACAGAAAATACCAATTAAATGCCTTGGTTTGTCCAGCCGGGGTATCTAAACCATGCACTACCTTCCACCCTCAAGGTGGAAGCCTTTACACTACGTCGGTCCAAACTTTAAACTCAAGCTGTAATTATTATTCCAATTTTCATCTTGTTGAAATCTTCTGCAATTAACAAAATCACATTAAAATATTGTATCAAGAGAAGTAGTAGAAATATATATTTCCCAGGATCGTTTTGAGGCCTGGATGGCACAGGGCGTAACAGATCGCTCCCCTACATTAAACAATGTTAAATGCCTTTTAATTCGTAATGTTGAAATGTCAATAATTGTATAAAAAATATCATTGATGGTGTTTGTTGAATTGGAAACTCTTGATAATTTAAAACGAAAACCCAATAGTTGACGGAAACTATCGTTGAATGGGAAAGGTAATTATACTTTTCTGTTGCTCACATAGCATGTACACAAACAAGTAAACATGGGGTAGAAGTTGGAATAGTGTAAATTTTTTTAGATGTTCATGTAAATATTAATTTATTAATTCAATTGAAGTTTTTAACCGATTTACATATTCATACCCCTGAAAGGTGTAACCCCTTTTTGGTACGCTAGATTCATTGTTTTTGTTATGCAGCGGTATGTTATGGAGATGCAGAGTCTAACAATGGCTAAGATCCAGGTTGTACGCTAAAACTGAACAAAACGTAGGTCGGATTCTGACAGGTTTAATCGTGGTGTACCGGATTCGAACAGGGAGGAAGTATAACAAGGGTCATGACTTTAAACGAAGAAGAAATTTCAAAACTGCATGCATCACGAGTTAGCTAAAACAATCTTTAGTTGGATCTTTTTTACTCAAAAGTCATTCCATCCAAAAATGTTAAATCCAAGCAAAAAATGCCATCTCCTTGACACCAGAAAAAACATATGACAACAGTGGCAGATCAAGACTTTTTGTAAAAAAAAGAGAGTTTGGAAAATACACTTTGCGACCAAAGTAACTCTTATTCTACTGCTATTTTCATATCTCTCCACCCGGTTGTAAAATATTGATTCTCAATGACACGGGGAGAAAGATTTATCCAGCAAACGATCGGCATTCCAATGGTCAATTGTGCTCTTCTTCTTGCCGACCTGTTTCTTCGCTCATCTTCAAGGACCTTTGCAGTAAAAAAGACAGAAAGCTTACCCAAACCTTTAGTTATCAACTTCTATTACATAGATATTGTTCTTTTACAGAACAGAACAGAAAATACCTCTTTTTGTCATTTGACGCCCATATTTGAGCAGTATAACAAATATAAAATCCAAAACGACAATTTAACATCTTACATACAATATATACCGGTATTTTATACGATATAATATGTGTACATTAGAGATAAGTTGAAAAAAATATTGTTTCAAAAAGTTCAATTACTTAAGAATCAATAT